>DWMY01002108.1:0-12527 GCA_018249775.1 Heliconius hecalesia formosus
ACTAGATTTTTGCAAAAAGTAGACACCGGAAGTGTATTAATGGGAACGGAATATCTTAACACTAGGTTCCCAAGTTCCTTTTGTTCCTACCCTACTATGTGCAAGATACAGCGGGAAGCTAAAAAAATCAAGAATATTAACATCTTTACAAAAGTTTCTACTAGATTTCAAAATAAAAGTCTATATCTTGTTAAATTTTACTCTAAGTAAAGATATTCTGCAGGTTTTTTTATCTTCTACAACAATAGATTTCCATAAATTGCACGTTTCGCTTCAAAGAGCGTCGCTCGTTTAGATTATAGATTTTTTATCCGTATTCATGTCAACATATTTAATAGCGGTACCGGTTTCTATAATATCGATAATAATACTATTAAAATGTTTACGGTAATTAATTTCATATATATAAATATATAAATTGTAGTGGCAAATAAAATTTTAGTTATTTGATATCTAGGTACGACTGAGTAGTTACTGACTGTACGTGATGTTTGTAGATTTGATTAATCCAGAAAACATTTATATTAAAAATTCATAAGCCAACATCTTGGATCAATCTTCAATCGAAGATAGAAAATTACGAAAGAAGGTTGTTTAGTATTACTTTTAAGAATTAGTAAGAAAGTAAATTTATATTAATCGAAAATTAACATAATATAAATATGTTATTTATGTTCCTATTATAACGATATACAAAGTGTTATACTACAAACCACACAAAAATTAATAATATTATAATAATTAATAATAATAATAGTGTGTTTTACACCACAAACCACACAAAAAAAAATAATAATACATTAATTATTAATAATAAGCTACAATTTGAAGTTGTGCACACAAAAAGATGAATCGTTACTCGTTTCATTATTGACACGTCAACTAATAGACGAATTGCGTGAACGAAACACAAAAGATATTATTTTTAAAGCGAACAATTTAATTGGCGTTATTGGTATAATCATTTGGAGCCTCGGGTCGAAAGACAAAAACAAAACCATTGTTATTATAACAGCCTTTTGTTTCTAACATTTGGTAGCCAAAGGTATTATAATAAATTATAAAATTTGGCTTTGTTACAATTCTTATTATTAAAAGTAATCCTAATATTGCCAGCTTTACGTTTTTTTTTTCATAAAAGGATAGGTAGAGAGAAACCAATGAGACACTCCATTTCCTTTAGGACAACTCACTTTCTGCTACTCGTAGAATTTCTGTCTAAAGTCAGATAATTTTGGAAATAAAAAATTGACAAAACTTTATTAGAAGTTCAAGTTTCGGTACAAATAGGTATATGTAATTTATAATTATAATAACTACATATCTCAATTAATTACTAAAAAAACCGAACAAGCGCTAGTCGGACTCGCCCACCGATCGTTCCGTACAAATTTTTTGAGTTTAACCACAAATGTATGTTATAGTGTTCAGATTCAGTATATGGTTTGAATTTCAACTCTATATCTCCAAGCGTCCCTGAGATAAAGGCTCTTGACAGACAGACAGACAGACGGATAATAAAGTGATCTTATATAGTTTCCTTTTTTCCTTAAAAGGTATGGAACCTTAAAAAAACAAACAATTAAAACATGAGTACTAAAACGAATTCTAGCTAAATCTAAAATAACCAAAAAAAAATTATATAATAGTCTATACAAAATTTCCGTTATCACTAAAAATAGACACCGAAATGCATTATGTAAAATGCGAAGTGAACAATAAAGCACACCCTGTGTCATCAACGTCACTGCGCCACTGACCCAAATAAGAGGACAATGTCGCAAAATGGCCATACTGTAGATCAAGTTTACCTGGAAGGACGTATATTTTTAACATGATTAAAATTAACTTTGTTATAAAAATATTTCGTTCATCTTTAGTTTCTACCACGCTTATATTTTGTATAGCATAGGGAGGGAACTGGTGACAGATTACTTTGTTTTACAAAAAAAAATCGGCATGTTTAGGAAAATCTCATTTTTAGGGTTCCGTACCTTAAAAGAACTTTTGCTACATAATCATGCCTACAGGAGTGTTCCCATTAATATAATAGTGAAATTAGGGATAACGCAAGAACTCAGTGCTTCTGCAGCTTCACGCTATTTTCCGCATAGCAGGGGAACCTACAGTTAAGACATATTTCATACTTTCAATCCAGTTTTCGAAATATTACGTACTGGCGGGGTTTAACGTTGCGCTTCGTCAATCACCATCGAGCCCACAAATATTGTATTTAGTCAAACGCTGTTAGGCTAGATTGAGAAGATTACATATAAATTGATACCAGTTATTTATAGCAGTTGCGTATAACGGAATGTATGGAAGCTTTAAATATGAATATGACTCTTAGATTATGAGAGATATTATAAAATTCTATTGTGGAAAAGTCAGAAATCATCATTGAATCTAAAAAATAAAATAAAAAGTTATTTAAGGCATACCTAATATCAAAATTCAAATTAAGAAACTAACTAACCTGTCCATTTCCTCGTGAATACAGTAAACAACCGTAGCAGGTAATTACAGCTGTAATAATTAACTAGTACTAGCTTTTAGAATATACTCAATATTTTACAGCCAATTTGTTATACCGAGTTGTTAATATTTGTTTGAGCGTGCGAATCGATACTCGTGAGAACTGTCAAATTCAGATTTTCACACTTTATTATTTCACCTCTGTGGTTAAACAATTTTGTGTACAATATTTGTTCTATAAAATATAATATTTGGCACTAATATTGTGCGTACCAGTTACATAAAAAAAAAATAAAACCGCTTCACGCTGTATTCCGCACACAGCTGGGTACTGGGCACTTTCTGCCGAATTCTGGAGGCATTGCGCGTTGAGTGACAGAACTCAACGCCGCGCTTAACCTCGACACCAGAGCGAAGAAATGGAAATATAAATTTAAGTAAATATTTTATCTCCTCGAGTGAGGATCGAACCCATAACCACTCGATTTACAGTCACACTTCGTGCCTCTGCCCAACTATAGCTATGCCATTTTTTTAAAATATTTTTGCAAAAAAAAAAGCTACAAATGTAAAAAAAAACACAAATTAAACATAAATCTATGAATTATTACTACGCAACCACATATCTCAAAACAAGTGACCTCCTAGAAAACAAACATAACCATATTAAAACGCTTTGCATTTGTTAAATACAAATTATGCATAGTAAATGTCAACGAGAAAATTAGACACATACATACATAGAAACAAGAGAGATCTATTTTCAGGGAAAGATGCACATGTTTACAAGATACGGAGTTAATTAGCCTGTCATGTTGTATTGCTTAGAGAATAACGTCGAACCGCAGTCTTTTGTGTAATACTCACGTCTTTGAACTAATAATTAATTTTCTTCTTAGCATTCCTCTTACACTTTATTTATGTAAACTGTGAGGTCCCAGTCCCACAGGGGCACAAGCGTACGACTGTGCAGCAGGTTGTGGGTTCGATTTTTATTCGATAAAATTAAATATTTAATATTTTCATTTTCTCGCTCTGGTTCCGAAGCAAAGAGTGGCGTTAAATTTCGCCACTCAACATGAAATGTCTTCAGAACTAAAGTGGGGCACTAAATGAAAACGGAGTAATATAAAAATAGATTCCCAGGTTCCCACTGCCTACTCCACTATGTAGATAAAGCGTGAATAAGAAAAAAAAATATCTATAGGTATATAAAAACATCATCAGTTATTTAGTGACATACAGAAACTCATAACTGAAAATTAGCTCCTTTGGGAAGTGTAGAGGTGCACTAGGATAGGGGCTTCCATAACTCCTACGGGGATGGGAAAAAAACGGGATTGCTTATTTTATAGTGTACACAAACAAACTAGAAAGTAAACAGATATTCTTAGAGTTTATAAATATATATATAAAAAAAAACATCTGACCAACACGACTCAGCTATAATCAAACATATAAAATGAAATGACAGTAAAAACGTCAAAATCCTAAACATTTGGTGCAGAATAATAAAAGAATAATAAAATAAATCATATGTAATTTTTAAACAAAAGCCCATTTAATAGTGAAGGAAAAAATAATACCGTGCGACGACCCGATTTCATTGTGGGTATTTTAAAAATACCATCGCGCCCACGCGTTTAGGGTTTACGAGGCCCTTCCAGTTACTCTTGCACTGTCAACAGCGACGCTAGGAAATGGGGCTGTTATCACGCGAGGAGTACTGGCTGAACTTTTAAGTTCTTTTATGTTTACGCGATTTCTTGGGTTGTGATGGGTAAACAAAAAATTTAGTGTTAAGCCTCTTGTGTTTCACATATTTTTGATTTTTTTTTTATAGACAGGACTCAACGCCACGCATTGTATTTATTTTGTAAAGTAATTGCGGTAATGAAAATGTTTTTAAATATGAACATTCACTCGAGCGAGAATCGAACCTGCGACCATTCCTTTACTGTCAGACTCTGTCCCACTGCGCCACAACAGCTCTAACTTTTAAGTGATGTAGAAAAACGATGAGTCATGAAAATTTTGTAGGCACTCAACCATAATTATGTTTCCCATTAAAGTAAATGCTAGCGGACTTGGCGAATGTGGTCAAGGGTGATTTGTAATTTTATAGAAAATGCTTATTCAGTTCCTATTTCAGAAGTAAATAGACGTTTCCTTCCGTGATTTATTTTTATATAATAAGTTTAAATTAGGTAAAAAAGCAAAAGAGGAAAACCGATATGTTTTCTAGTTGTAAGGAAACCTTTCTAATAATTTATTTTGATGGTTTTGGGTTTAATAACGTTATATTTAAATATATAAAAACAATTTCATATTGCAACATATCGGTAAATGTAAAGAAGAAAGCATTAACCTTAAATTCTTTCTGTCTTATACAAACGTTACGGTCAAATCACATCGTCCACTGTCATCAACTTCTTCATAGCCCTTTGGGGTGTCCTCACGCTTTTTACGCATTTTCTCCAGTATCATCGAATCTGTATTCTCGATTATCAACGTCGGTCTTCATCTACATATCTAACCCCAACAAACCGCATATTAAGTATTCCAGCATATACCTAAATCCATCACATTAACAAACAAACGAACACATTACCATAAATAAAATACAACATTTTGTATTTAAATATATTCTATTACAATCGCGTGTTCTAATATCTGGGGCAGCGTGCAGCGTTAATCACTGTCCGCGTCAGCCGACTCGATAGAAGAGATTGTTGAAACGCCATGCAAACTTCGAAATGACTTTAAATTTGTACTTCCGGTGGATCGTGTGTCTTTAAGATCGGGTTTCGTTAGTGCTGTGAATGTTAGTGTTAAATTTAAATTTACTGTGTTGTAATAGGGAATGTTGATTTTGTTTTGTTTGTATTGGTTATAATAAAAAAATATTTTTTATTCTTCCCTATGAATTTGTGAACATTGCGACTTCGATCTATAAAATAATAAATATATTTTTAATTGTGGGGAATGGAGTGTCTTAACACTAGGTTCCCTCTACATACCCTGCTGTGTGCGTGATACAGCGTGAAGCTGATTTTATTTTTAATTGTTATGAACATTTCCTTGATTGAGAATCAAACCCACAACCTGCTGTCCACACGTCACCAAACATAACATTTCACAAAAAATAAAGAAACAAATAATGTTATATCAAATCTACATATAAAACCTATCAATCTATAAATATTCGAGCTGGAATTAAAAAGTATAAGTAAAGCGTCAAAGCACAGAATTCTACTTTCAATGACATTATTTATAGCCGAGTTGTAATCGCAGTGCAAACGACGGGTTTTATTTCGTTCTAAAATTTACAAGATCACATTAAATCATTTTGTATAACAATTAAACCGCTAATATATATGTAGGGTGGGTATTTATATCTTGACGTGTCTTTTAGGTGGGGCCAATGTGGCGCAATGGGATAGTTTTTGACTGCAAACATGATGGTTGTGAGTTCGATTCCTAATTCGAGGAATGAATTATTTTCAATTTAAATTCAAACACCACAATTTCTTTACTAGAGCGTAGGCTCTAGTAAAAAGAGTATGGCTTTGAGTTCCGCCACTTAAAAGTACTTGTTAAGAGGTGTCCCGAATTTGCCCGGAAAACAGAATCTAGAGTAGTTTCACTAAATTCTCTTTTCGTACAGGTGAGACGCATTTGTTTTTATTTTTAAGTATTTTTACATGTTATACATAGTTTTCTTTTAATTATGACACACTGTCTCGAGACACTTCGAGACATCATGTGTTGCTTGTATGTGGGATACAGCGTGAAACTAAAAGAAAAATAATAATAACAAACAGAAACAGACTGTGATCACAAATAAGCTTCCTTATGTTATTAAAATCCACAAACCTCACATTAAGATCACACACATGTAAAAATATTAGTATTAAATTATGAAATTAAACTATTTACGTTTCCCTTTGCCAAAGATACAGTTGCCTTGCCAACATTCACAGTACCACAGCCTAAAGGAACAAGTGCACTAAATAATTTCTAGTAAATTAATAAATTAATTAAAAAATAAAATCCTTTTATTTCTTCCATCCTTAGTTAGTTTCTTTCCAGTTTCACGCTGTATATACACATTGCAGGATAGACAGAGGAAATTTAGTGTTAAGACACTTCGTTTTCCACTTTCCGCCTAATTTCCAAGGCATTGCGTGTTGAGTGACGGAACTCAACGTCGCACTTTTGCTTTGGTATCAGAGCGAATAAATAAAAATATATAATATTAATAAATAATTCTACAAAAATAAAATTAAAATAATCCAATAAGAAAAGTAGTTTTTATTAAGTGTTAGTAGTGTAGAGTTATATTTAATATCATTTTAGTTTTTTTTTTTCATATATTTTACTTTAAAACAATATACCTTTTATCACTAACAAGCTACAGCACTAACGTCCCTATAAATTATGAGCTAGCAGTGTAACAAACTTTTTTTCCTTAGAATGAAACGCAGGTGTTTTACAAATTTTAATTATAATTTCAAAATCTTTCAGATAAAAATGATTTATATTGTTTTTATCAGTAAAATTAATATATGTATACATATATTATTTTTATATTTTTAACTAACTGTGTCCAAAGAAGGTGATGTTTTCCGAGCGTATGTATGTATGTATGTTTATTTCTTTGACTAGCCCCAATTGAATTATTTTTAAAAAACATATAAAAATTTGGACGTAGTGAGATGAAATCATTTTTACACGTTTTCTAAAACATATTTTTCTTTCCTAAGTGAGAAATAACACTTTTAAAATGTAAAAATATATAAGAACTCACTTTTTTCTTTTTGTAATAATAAATAAATTGAGGCCAGTCGTGGCGCAGTGGCATAGGGCTATGATGTGACTGTAAAATCGACTGGTTGTGGGTTCGATCTTCACTCGAGGAGATTAAATATTTACTTAAATTTATATTTCCATTTCTTTGCTCTGGTGTCGAGGTAAAGCGCGGCGTTGAGTTCTCCCACTCAACACGCAATGCCTCCAAAATTCGGCAGAAAGTGGGGAACGGAGTGTCTTAACACTAGGTTCCCTCTGCTTACCCTGCTGTGTGCGGGATACAGCGTGTAGCTAATTTTTAATTTAAATAAATTAAAATTAAATCAGCTTCACGCTGTATCCCGCACTCAGCAGGGTAGGCAGAGGGAACCTAGTATTAAGACACTCCGTAATAAAAAATAACTAATATGAATTTAGAAGGCCATAAGGCTCTAAGAAAATTTGGTAACATTTTACTATAAGTTTTTAAGTTTTATTCGTGAAAAAGAGAGCGAGAACTCAATACGCCGCCACCGTCTCGTTACCAGAGCGAAAAAATAAAAATAATAAATATTAAATTTCCTGGAGTGGGGAACGAATTCACAACGGTCGCGTTAACTCCACCCCCTGCACCAAGATGGCCTCAAAGTGATTGATATTTCACAATAAGTATTGACTTATTTTGACATAAAGTAATCTCCTCTAATGTAACTATTACAGATTTTAAGTTTCTCATGTAAATTATGAGTAATAAACTATAATTTTAGTACATGTGACGTAATTTACCTAGTGAAACTAAGTAGCAGAGATTCTATAATTAGTTCGGAAAATTGCTTGAATTCTAAGAAGTTTTCTAAGAAGTTAAGTAAGTTCTTTTTTAAATCCTTTATTCCTAAGTCTCAAAGTTGAAGGACATTTTCAGCAATAAATTTATTGCTGAAAATGTTGCTTAAAGATAAAATTGAATATCTTGAACTTATTGTATAATGTTTATAGTATATTATTAATTTATTTTTATAGTAAGTATATTTATTCATAGTAATACCAAACATAATATAAAAGATATATAGAATACTAGCGACTCAAACGCGGCTTCGCCCGCTTTGATCTATTGTTATATTATAGCCAATCAAATTCTACAAAATCTATTATTCTATTCTATTTTAATATATAAACTTTATTACTGTTAAGTTTTTTTTTAAATCCATTTAGTATTTTTTGCGGGAAAGTAAATAAAGCTAATCTATCCTTATAAATTTTCACATTTATAATTTATATTATAGAGTCCTTATGGACCCTCCACGGTTTTCCCACATAGCAGTAGTGTAGGCAGACAAGTCAGCGTCAAGACATTCCAATTTTCAATTTCCACCCGAATTCAAGACATTGCAATTTGAATGGCGAAACACAATGCTACATATATTTTGTTTTACGGAAAGAGAAAATAAAAAAATATCTGAATTTGGAACTAACCCGTAATCATCGTGTTTACATTTAGATGCTGTTCACTAAGTTACGATGCCCATGTACATTGGGAAAAAAATTGTACAAGGTCAGGTTTGTTGCGACAACAAACACGCAGTATCTTAATATAAACGTAACGAAACACGCGATTGATCACCAAACACTCGTCTGATCTGTTCATTTAAATTACTTTTTTAAATTTTATAGATTTTTTTTTGTTAATATTTAAAATATTGCAACAGATAATTAAATTAAATTTGACATTAAAAAATATGATAAAATTATTTCTTTTTAACAATAAAAATGTTATATTGATATTTTTAAACATTTTTAAAGTGTTATTCCACACTTAGGAAAGGAAACGTTTTTATACGTTTTCTAAATAAGTAATGTTATATTGAGTTTACTATGTTAGCTTCGAATCAGAATAGTCTAATACTGATAGCAGTACGAGGCCACCAGTAGGTATTACTTATTATGTGTTAATGTACTGCACACGACGTTTCACACTGAATAGAGATTGACAATAACAATGTGGTTTATAATTCATGTAGTGGTTTACTTTGTCTGTGTGTATGTAGTAGTAGGAACGGAGACTAATTTGTAAAGAATATAGAAAGGAAAAGTGTTACGACACTCTATTTTACTTTTGTTATTTTGTTTCTAAAGTATTAGATACGAACTACATAACCGTAGTGATTAGGTAAAATAATAAAAAATATATAACATTATTACCCAACTAACAAAGTTAATGTATGAATGTATGTATGGAAGTATATTTCTGTGTCAAACGAACGGGACCTATTCTTGAACCGATGAAATGTTCACAAGGAGCTCCTTAGCATTTACCTAAATATTAAATAAAACAGAGTATATTTCTAGTATTTTCATATTTTAGTATTTCTATATTTATTTTCGCCTAAGCAGACAGTAAAGGTAATGTCACTCTTCATATATGTATTCTCAAAAACAAAGGCGATATAAAGTACAAAATTATATATATAATTGTGTACATGGAAAAGGCATTAGCCGTAATGTATGTGATATTGTTTGGTGTTTAGGGAATTTTGATATGAAAAAAAAAGAAACAACATAAATTCGTTTTATATACTGAATTTTATTTTAGCGAGTGGAAAAAGTAAAGCAATTCATCCCTCCGAATGAAAGTCGAACACAACCATTGTATTTACGGTGAGACGTAAAAAAAGCACAATGTAATTTAAAGTTATCTAAGAAACAAATCATTTTAATATTTTATCGAGATAGAATCAAAAATTAGCGCTATGGCTGTAACGGTCGTTACTTCTTGAATTTCTTGGTTAACTTTGTCAAAATATTTAAATTTTTGGTTTAAGAAATCGAAAATTTACCCGGGCTTACAGAAACAGCTTGAGCAGAATGCCGTAAATTAGTTAAAAATAACTATTGTATTCGAAGAAATCCTTGCAAACTTATATATCCGCCAGCCTTGTTACAATGCAATCTCATTCTAAATACTTGCTAACTAAAAAGATCTTGGATATTCGCGAATTATATACATTTTAAATGACACTGTTAAATTGTTTTTTTAGCTTCACGCCGTATTCTGCAAATAGTAGAGGTAGAGGGAAACTGGAAACGTAATGTTATAAAACTTCGTTCCCATTAAGACACTTCGATTCCTTACATGTAGGTAGTAGGTGATCACCACGTGGCCACAGACTATAATAAAATGAGTGAAACGTCGGGTTGCCAGAAAGGTACAATACTAAAAATGTATATACGATTAATTCGATTATTTATTAAAGAGTTTCATATAGAGGCCAGTCGTGGCGCAGCGGCACGAGGTGTGACTGTAAAATCGACTGGTTGTGGGTTCGATCTCCACTCGAGGAGATGAAATATTTACATAAATTTATATTTCCATTTCTTCGCTCTGGTGTCGAGGCAAAGCGCGGCGTTGAGTTCTGCCACTCAACACGCAATGCCTCCAGAATTCGGCAGAAAGTGGAGGAACGGAGTGTCTAAACACTAGGTTCCCTCTGCCTACCCTGCTTTGTGCGGGATACAGCGTGAAGCTGAGTTTCATATAAAATACTCAGTCCTAGCTACTTGCTCTTTCGGTAATTACTTTTGAAAATGGGTGTCGCTTAAAACCAGATAACGCTCTTGTATTACACGTTTATTATACACAATACACATAATAATGGGGATGACGATACTCAGCGAAATTAAAATCTTTATGTTTCGCGTTATAACGACTTTCGGTAAAAGCGTTTCTTGATTAAAATATATGAATTTGCGGTTATTGTTTAACAAAAGTTTGCGTGTTGACGGTTAAATTTAATGTGAGGAAGTCTACATTTTGATTACTGTCGATATTTTCTTTAATTAATTAATGATGCTTTGAGAATTCGGTGGAAAATGAGGAACGGAGTGTTTTAACACTAGGTTCCCACCGCCTACTCTGTTGTGCGCGGGATATAGTGTGAAGCATGTAATATTAGTATAGATGTAAATTTTGTATATTGCTTCCATCATATATCCACCATAAATAACAACGAAGTCAGTGGCGGCGCAGGAGCGTTCGGGTTACCTGATGGTAAGTGATCACCGCCGCCCACGACCCCGTGCAACACCAGAGGAGCTGCAGGTGCGTTGCCGGCCTTTAAGATGGGGGTTGGGCGCCAGAGCCCGGCATTACCTGATGCGAAACGCAGTGGCATAAAGCCACTACTTCACGCCGGTTTTAAATGCCGGGGGTGGTAATGATCCGGTCGAGTCTGCCCATACGTGTTGCCATTGCTGGCGACGTGACTCTACCACACGTACTTTAGTCGCCTTTTACGACACCATCAGTACCAGGGTGATTCTATTCTAGGCCGGGATCACACGGCACGGTTAATATTTTCGTTTCTTCACTCTGGTAAAGAAGCAAAGTCTTTGGGCATTTGGAATGTGTCATGTTCTTGATACAAAAAGTAAGAGAGAGAAAAAAAAATCAAGAGTTTTATATACGATATACGAAATCTAGTTATTTCCATATATCAACGCAAGCAAAGCTGCCAAAAAACTTACATAGTTTCTTACATAAATAGACAAATGTACGTATAATGTCTATACCGCGTCCACACTTCTTATACACAGATCATAACATTAGTAATTCAAGAGGCAATTAAAATAATGACAAATTGTGTTCTTTAACGTCTCGTAAATAAGCACGTCTCTCAGCGTCTGTGGTGTTCGTGTAATATCTACATGATAAAATATAATATGATTTATGTATGTATAGTTCGCGAGGTTTAGACTGAACATAAATTTTTTTTATACAAACGATTTAAAAGTAGGGCCAGAAAAAACCTCTTTTTGAATTCTATTTATATCGAATTCTATATATATTGTAGAAAAAAATTATTGAAATCTTTTGCCTGAGTGAAAATCGAACCTACAATCAGACGCATTTACACTGCACTAATATAGTTTTTTCTATGACTATAATAATAGATATAAGAAATAAAAGAATTTGTCACAGCATCAGAATGCTGTTAATCATAATTTTACTATCTAAGCATTACTTGGATATGTACCAAATATTCCTGGCGACTATAAACAACGTAAGTTATTGGTATTTAATTTTCAATACATACATACATTATAACATATATGTATGAGGCACAGTGTAACGCAACAGAGGGCACAGGTTCAAAGCCCTTTGAACCAATACGTTGTTACTTGTTGTTTGTAATAGCTTATGAATTTTATATTTTTGGTAGAATGTGGCCTGTGTTCATAATATTCAATTTTTTTTACAATAATAG
>DWMY01002109.1:0-12525 GCA_018249775.1 Heliconius hecalesia formosus
ACCCGCGCCTCCTGGAAACCGATCGGACGGTCGGCCTTGAGTTCAGCCACTCAATACACAACGCCTAAAGAATTCACCGGAAATTGAGGAGAGGTGTATTTTCACTTTAATCTGCCTACCCTCCTGGATACATACAACGTGAAGCTAAAAAAATATGAAAAAGCAAATCGAAAAAAACGATTAGAACTCATTTTACTAGAACGAACGAAATTGTAAATAATCTATAAGATACCTGGATAAATAACATTAATTTCTAAAGATATTAATTATTATATAACGAGATCCACAATAATCACACATATCTATAATATGTGGAGCAAACACTGAAGGCGTGAAGAACTTATACACTTAAACATGACACTATTCTATACTTTCCTTCCAAAATATATATTGACGCGTAGAATTCCGCTAAAAAAACTAAATTCATTGTGAAATCGACTGGTTGTGGGTTCGATCCCCACTCGAGGAGATGAAATATTTACTTAAATGTATATTTCCATTTCTTCGCTCTGGTGTCGAGGACAAGAGCGGCGTTGAGTTCTGCCACTCAACACGCAATGCCTCCAGAATTCGGCAGAAAGTGGGGAACGTAGTGTCTTAACACTAGGTTCCCTACCCTGCTGTGTGCGGGATACAGCGTGAAGCTGATTTTTTATTTTGTATCGGAATAAAACGTACAAAAAAATTACATAAAATATCACCGAAATACGTCACTAATTGGAATGCCTATGGTATTGCGAAAGAACTCCACTCTGTATGCGAGCGGGCTCGGCGCGAATAACAAAAGCTAAGCTATATTTGATATTCAAAGTCCCGGTTCACTTTACTATACGCATCTTTATATAACGTATTAGTGAATAATAACATTTAATTTGATGGTTTGTATGCTTGTGTTTTTTTTTTCGCTTTCGGTTTGATGGTTTGTATGCTTGTGTTTTTTTTTCGCTTTCGGTTTGATGGTTTGTATGCTTGTGTTTTTTTTTTATTTTCGTCATTAGTATAATTGTTACTTAATAATCGTTTAAATAAATTAACTATTAATTGACAGCCTCGTTTATAACAAATACTAGATAAAACATCTAGTATTTTTGAATATTTATTAGAAAGCAAAATTGTAAACAAATTGAAACTATTCAGTTTAAAATATTGTTATAAGCTTCACGCTTTATCCCGCATGTAGCAGGGTAGACAGAGGGAGAATCGTGCTAAGGGTGTCTTAATTTGCTCGCTCCCCATTTTCCGCCGAATTCTGGAGGCATTGCGTGTCGAGGGGCGGAACTCAACGCCACGCATTTCGACACCAAAGCGAATAAATGAAAATATTCAATGAAATATTCTTAGTTGGGCTAAAATGTTAAATATATAGAAAATCGATTTTAATGTCAATTAAATATTAAAAAAAACAAATACCGCTTTCCATTGTAGATTAGTCGTCGATGAAGTTTATTAGTTCGCTTGTTTAACCAAAATCCAACGGGTGATCGCACAACGTTCGCCATTTAGACGGATGTAAGAATCACATGAACCTCAACGATATTCGAACCCACGCTTATAACACACGCACTGGTCTACTTTCAAACAACCTCACGTCCAGAGCACAGTAAATAAAACGACACACAAACCGACAAGAGTCCGTCGGTGGACATTAAAATATAATCACTTAACATTGCACGCACAAAACTAATGAGATTTCAGTATACAATGTCATTAATGCGCGCGACAGTCTGGCCGTGACTCACAAACCGCTACTTTTAACGTATTAAATACAGCATTAAACGCTCCACAGTGTCGTGCAAAGGTTGATGGAAACTCTTTTTTTCTCTCTTTTCTCTTCTTCTTCGATCAAGTCTCTTTATTATATGAATAACAAAAAAACGTATTATTGAACTACAATTCAAAAGTCGATCAACTTTCTTGAATCGCTGCAAGTATGATAATAGACTTATGTACAAAAGCAACATTATTATCTAAAATAGATAAGAAGGCAATATAGCTGACGGGTAGATTTCATTGCTATGTACACAGCTATGAAAGATAACGTGTTGTGATGACAAATATGGACAAAAGTTGTACTATAGAACAATAATTACTTGTTATAGTACGTCATGAGGCCAGTCGTGGCGTAGGGGCACATATGTGCCTGCAAACCAACTGGTTGTGGGTTCGAGCTCCACCCGAGGAAATGAAATCTTTATTTACATTTACATTTCTTCGCTCTGGCATCGGGGCAAAGTGCGGCGTTGAGTTCCGCCACAACACATGCAATGCCTCCAGAATTCGGCGGAAAGTGTTGAACGGAGTGTCTTAACACTAGGTTCCCTCTGCCTACCCTACAGCGTGACAGGTTCACGCTGTATTCCGCAGACAGTACGTCATTTGTACCAAATGCATATGTTTATTATTTCAATAGAATTTAATGAGAAATTATAAATAGTTAAAAACTATATTGTAGGCAAATTACACTAACAAATTTCGTATAATTAAAGATGGTGATAAGAAAAACATGTAACTAAATATGTAATTAATAATTATAATAGTTACATTATCAATTAGAAAGGCAGTAGCATGTGTCAATTTACCATTAATGGACAAAGTTAAGTACTAATAATTAAAAACATTTATTTGAAATATAAATGACTAAGAATAAAGTAAATACAATTTTAGCAACTACCGAACAAGGCATCAAACGAAAAATATAATTTAAAAAAAAAAGGTCATCACCTCTCATATTATATATTGTTAGCGTACTCATGTAAAAGAGGGTAGATTTAAGTGCAAAAGATGTTAAAAGCAGTGGAATTGTGTCAATCGGGGGCTATTGCTTGTCGGCAACGGCCCCTATTGGAAGGAAGCTAGTGTGAAGTATTTTTATTAGGTGATACATATCGCTTATTGCAATTACGTAGTATCACTTTCCAAATAGTTTAGAAGCGTTTGGACGATGTGTGTTTTTATCGTGTTTTTTTATAAACTATAACCGCTTCCGATTTCTAACAATATATATAGTCCAAGCGGCAGTCAACGGACGTGTCAGATAACGCACTGACCTGATATTGGAGGCGAGATGAGGCGGATGGGGAGGCTGCGCCGGCGAGCGCATGTTGGAGATGCGCTCGAGTAGGTCGTCCTTGAAGGAGCGCGCGCGACGTGCTAGCTTGTTGGCGCCGCGCAGCGAGCCGCGGTGCCCCGAACCTGCTTCGCCGCAAACCTCGTTTTCTGCAACCGTTTAAGGGCATATGTAGTCATTAAAAATTACCAACTAACTAACCACTTTTTATATAAAAGTTAAGTAGGTTCATTAGAACGTTTCTATATATCACTTATTAGTTATTAGCTGTAATTGCTACTTTTAGTCATACTTTCGATGGAGTTTTTGTTTCTTTGCAAACATCTTTTTTTTTAATTAAAAAATATAATAATATTATACCATCTTAATTTCCAATAGCATATTGTTCAATATTTGAAATAAATATTTCAAAGAAGTATATTAGTATATTCCTCAAATCACAATTATTACGTACTATCATATTATAAATTACAATTAATTACATAAAATTGGTCCAAAGTAACTCTGCAAATCAAAAACAGGAAGTTTTATAAAAATGTCACAAAACCCACGCGAAGACCCACAGTTCACATTGATCATCTAATTAGAATATATCGTACCAAATATTGACATATTATTAATAATAGAGAGGCCAGTCCTCGCAGGGGCACAAAGTGTGACTGTAAAATCGACTGGTTATGGGTTCGATCCCCACTCGAAGAAATGAAATATTTATTTACATTTATATTTCCATTTCTTCGCTCTGACGTCGGGGCAAACCGCGACGTTGAGTACCGCCACTCAACACGCAATGCCTCCAGAACTCGGCGGAAAGTGGGGACGGAGTGTCTTAACACTAAGTTCCCTCTGCTTACCCTGCTGTGTGCGTGATACAGCGTGTAACTGATTTAATTTTTATTTTTTTATTAATAATAGAAACATTTAGTATCACTGCTCTACCTTTAAATATTTTCACACCACAAATAATTATTTTAATTAAAGTTGTAATAATAATATAATTAGATTTATTCAAACTCTCAAATCACTTATCTAAATAAATAACTTCGAAGTCTGCTTAAATAATAAAGCTTACTAATTACAATTAATTATACGTAGGATTGTTGACGTAATGGCTAACGTCCGACAAATACGCCACGACCCAATATAAGTTATGTATGGATATCAAAGTCATTGTATTATCCTTCTACAATGTTAACATTAAAAGTTACAGTTGTGATGTTGTTTTGTGAGATATAAAATAGAAGGTAAATTGTTTATTACGTTTGGCTTGAATCGTTTAACTTAATAATAACATACAAAAAAATTATACAAGGCTATATAATGTAATGTAAAAAATGACCAAGTAGGTCAAACATCCATAAAAGCTTTGTTACATTTAACATTTAATATTGAAATATACATATAATTAAATTTACCTGATTACGTTACACTTATTCGAGTATAAGCACACTATATAGATCCAAATTATGACATCACTAAAACTAAAAACACAATATAAAACCACACTTCTACTAAGATTCCAATGCTATAAGATGCGTAGGAGGACAAATAAACACACAGTTTTTATCAATGACGACGGCGTTTAAAAATAATACGCGAAGGCGACAGCAGGACGCGCCCAGTGCGCGACGCGTGACGACCGAGACAGGAGTGCGGAGTTGAGGACACCGCACCGTCCCGCGCCGGACGGACGCCGCGTCGTGCCCGCTTCCTGGGCTCGAGTGCGTCATACATATCGTAAACACAGAGTAAGGCTGGCCGTCCACAAAATTTTAATATACAACGTAAACACTTTGAATCCGTTTCTATATTAAATGTGAGGCAACGATATTTGGTAGCCTTGATACAATTATAATATTTTTTTTAGCTTTACAATGGATCCCGCAAATGGCAGGGCAGGCAAAGGGAACTTCAGAACCTATTGTTAGGGCACTCCGTTCCGAGGCAGAGAGGAGGCATTGCGGTATTGAGTGGTGAAACTCGTGAAATATAAAATGATTCATTCCCCCGAGTGGGAATCGAACCCACAAATTATCTCGTACAGACGCTCGTTTGTGGGCTACGATTGACTTCTTATATTATATTTTAGGTTCAGTATAATATAATCTATATATATAAAAGGACATGTACCTGACTGACTGAGGTAAGACGCACGCACAGCCGCAACCGCTGTGCGTAGAAACGTGAAATTTGGACAAATATTTATTTTCATAATCCACTAAGAAGGGATTTTGAAAAATTTAAACCCTAAAGGGATGAAATAGGTGTTGAAAGTTTGTATGGTTTTTTTTTTAAATCGGCACCGATTTTTGTAAAATTTGAAATTCAGACTGTTAAAGATATTTTATTGAATACGTGTTTCGTGTTTTTTTTAAGAATTCACCCCTAAGGGTGCAAATAAGCGGGCGAAGCCGCGCGCGCCCACTTGTTTAAAGATTAAATAAGCACGATTCTTTGAGGGCGTTAAAAAATGTTTTTATTTAAGATATGATAGGTAATGGAACCTAAAAATACACCTCCATTCTTATAGCTTCATGTTATTAATAATAACATTTTTCTCACTCAAAGAAAGCTAGCGCCAAGTGTTTATTGTAATTTATTAAGTTATATAATTTTAAATGTCCGAAGTGCGCATAACATGTTTCGATTTCATCGCTTAGGTAACATTTACAAATTTATTTTATCACTTTAGCATATTATAGCAAAATAAAGAAGTGCTTATAGATATTAAAATAAATTACGATTTTTAGGCATCCAAGTAAACCCTAATTTCCAAGCAAATGATTTTCGGAAACTTGTTTTTTTTTTTAAATACAGATTTCTCGGTAATAGGCTGGCATAAGATTCTGGTAATGCAATTAAATTTATAGCATAAGTAAGTCTTATTTAATCTCTTATCGCAATATTAAAAAAAGTATTTATTTGTATAAATCATTGTCGAAGAACTATTACTAATGTAATTAACTGGATATAATATTTTTTTAAATTAAAAAAGCTCAATATATTCTTAAACAAGGTAGACTAGATAACTTATATTAAGGCTTATTAAGGCTTTTTACCCACTTTTCGCCCATTAGTTTGAACATTGCGTGTTGAGTGTAAATGCAACATATCACCAATTTAAAATTTTCTAAAATTAAATATATATATATATTTAATTATATGGCCGAGGCCAGTCATGGCGCAGTGGCACAAAGTCTGACAGTAAAAGCGACTGGTTGTAAGTTCGAGTTCGACTCGTGAAAATGAAATATTTATTTAAATGTATATTTCCATTTCTTCGCTCTGGTTTCGAGGCAAAGCGCGACGTTGAGTTCCGCCATTCGACGTGTAATACCACAACAATTCGGCGGAAAGTGGGAAACAGAGTGTCTTAACACTAGGTTCCCTCTGTCTACCCTGCTGTGCGCGGGATAAAGCGTGAAGCTGATTTTATTTATATGTATATATCTAATAGTCCATTAAATACAGATAAATATTCAATAAATATAGCAAAAACGGCAATATAACTATTAGAAATAATTAAATTTACAAAACCAAAGTACCATAAGAGATTTTAATATGTAGATTGATACGTATTGAGGTGTAGCATGAGTATGTCTGGTATTCCATATTGCATATCAATTCAGTCGCAAAGTTGAATTCACCTGACTTTGTTACGGTCTGGTTAAATACGGTAATAGGCACGAGCTCTCTATCTATATACTCGTCTAGGGTGACAGCAAGTGCCACATCTCTAATTCACATACATTTATATATCAGGTACAGGAAATATTTTGAAATATTTTAAATATTAGCTCCTCTTTTAGTCAACACTACCTATTTATGTTTACAGATCAAATTTTAATATGAGAGATGTTTTATTTAATTAACATTAATTGATAGCTCATAAGCATCTGCCACATAATAAAAAGAATGTTTGTTCACGAAATGGTCTATTTCTGTGCCAAATACTAAAGATACCGTTATGGTCGTACGTATCTTATTTATCATTTTTTTTGAGTAAGTTAAAATGCATTATTGTAAACAAACTAAAATCAACGTAAATTTTAGTAAATATTTAAGATTTCAATTAACGGCCTTAACATTACAACAACAATAGATATGAATACACAATAGATTGTTCCCGCGTCTCTTACGTTTTATTATACAATATCAACGATTCCATTATATACAACTCCACTATTAAATATCTAGGAGAAAAACCGAAAGCACTTTACATTCTCTTCCGTCTGTGCAAGGAAATAATTTTAACATTTAATATTTGTAAAGTTTAAATTTATCGATATTGTAAAAGTTGTTATTAATAACGATCAATTTTTATTATAAAAATAAGAGAGGCCAGTCGTGGCGCAGCGGCACGAAGTGTGACTGTAAAATCGACTGGTTGTGGGTTCGTTCCCCCCTCGAGGAAAAGAAATATTTACTTAAATGTATATTTCCATTTCTTCGCTCTGGTGTCGAGCCTAAGCGCGGCGTTGAGTTCTGCTCCTCAACACGCAATGCCTCCACAATTCGGCAGAAAGTGGGGAACGAAGTGTCTTAACACAAGGTTCCCTCTGCCTACCCTGCTGTGTGCGGGATACAGCGTGAAGCTGATTTTTGTTATTAATAATCATACTATATAATGAATTAATAATACGATAAAATAATATACCATTGTTACTGTTTTCAGATCCATCCAAGTAAATTTTTCTGTACACTCCAACACCGGGGTTCGCTGTAGTTCGGGAGAATCGACGTTGTATTGGTCTCCTGCGAGCCTCCACGACTGAATAAGAGTTTCTCACATCTCCTTTTCGAGCCACATGACAATCTTCGATCGGAGAAATGAAATGTTTCAATCTATCCTCCTGCATTAAATTTTGAAGACTTGATCCATTTCTCATTTTGTCCTTCGATATTTCTCGCTTACCATGCCTCAATGTTAAATTATCAAAACTTTTACATGGTGTTAGAGAAACCACATTATTATTTCGTATATCGTAAAGTTTTCTGGGATCAAAAACACTTATAGGCGGACAATGACTTACGATGAAATCGGTCTTTTTACATTTAGTGTTGGGATTAGATTGTGATGTCGATGTCTCAGGTTTGTATCGGCCGCGTTGTTTAATGTTAATAATATTTCTTTTGATAACATTAGTCCCTCTTCCTTCAAGGGCATGAATCACATCATTAGATTCTATATAACTAATTGGACTCAGTCCTGTTTTATAAACGTGATAGCTACGTTTGTTCCGTTTTTGATTCTGATTGTCATCGTGGATAAAACTCTCGTCGTAATGAGGCATGTCGGCACAATACATATTTAATCACACTGTCATTTTTATTACTTTAAAAAAAATGTAAAAACAAACTTTTTTTACTATTCAATAAGTAATTCGAAGTTAGACATTCAGATTATCTGGAAAAGGGAGTGCCTGTCCTTTAGAAATCTTCGAAAGTTCGCACTGCACTCGCAACAAGTTTCTCTCTGAATATGTAATTCCGCACTATCGTTACAAGGTATTATGAGACACTGTTTGACATTCAAAGTCAGATCAACACATAACGATCGTCCAGGAACCGAAATAGCGAAGACGTAAGGTACAATTAGGTCATTATTTATTTACAGTAAGCGTCGTACTGAGCTTTATGTGATCACATGATATTGTACTAACGTTTGTCAAGATTATATTAAGAATTTAAAATTTTAATCGGATAAAATCTAACACATAGTACAATCGATTTTGAATGTAATGAAGTATTACATGTAGGTAAAACTATGTGGTCAGGAGAAATTTATACACAAAAGTAGGTATAGAAAGCTATTAGGTATACACCATAAATAATCCAGTGAAACTCATGTTTATTTTACAACATTAAATATTTTTTATGGGTTTTTTTTTCTCTCTTAATTCATATTTAAGTACATATTATTTTAAATAAATTAAATATTTAATGCATAGAACGAAATGCAGACTCTACACTTTACAAATCGTTGGGCATGTTGCAGTATATTACGAAAATCCACAGTTTAGTTTGCACAGCACTGAGATAATTTGGTATTACAACGTGCACTTTGTGAAATATTCTAAATATATTTGATTTTTCACAATAAAATTTCAATATCCAACTGAGCAACTTATATGCACGGTAACGAGTCAGTGAAGCATACTATTGACACAGGATGTCGGACTGCAAATCGGCGAAATAAATACGCGTTAGAACGTTACGACCAGTGCGACCGACAGCACAGACGCGACGGCACTGCGCCGGTCTGCTTAGAGCCGCTGCTGTCGCACCATCGAGAGTGAAAGTCACAAATCCAAGCATCTCCACGGCTGCGCCTGCGCACTATACACCTGCCCTCACATATTCTAGTATAACTTAACCAATCCAAAACAATCATTAATTACATAACAACGGTAACAAAAGTATGCGTAATTTATTGTGCTCAATAAATGGAAATTGCCAAAATTTAAACAAATGTGGCAAACTCTGCTTTTGGCTATATTCTGTTATATGATAGTGACCAGACCAGTATAATGTTAAGTATTTATATTTGTCAACAAAAAAAAATATTTTATCAAAACCTAATTGCTCACTTTGTTAGGTAAATTAAAAGTGTGCCAAAGAACTGTGTCACTTGACCATTAACAGATAGTCAGGGTTACACGCAAGGCAGCCGTAACTGTATTAGACATGCAATATAATAAAATAAAATGAAAAATAATTAGAACGATCAATTTTAATAGATAAAGATTTTAAGTATCTATTTTATGTACGTATTCATTTAAATTCACAAAAATGTATCTGACCACTCTTTATTTAAAAAACATGTTCGATACGTCATACGTTGTTCAAGCTGTAGCTTTGTAATATAAATCAAGATACATAAAATCTATTTTTTTTTATGATTATAAAACTTGGCAATTATATGTACGTAAATCCTGATCCACGTATAATTGCGACAACACATCAATGTGGTTAGATGTCCAATAGAAACATTGGCAATAAACGGGGTGTAAAGCGATGGACGGATCAAGGACGGTCTATGGGTAGACCTCAGTACCTATCCATTTTACCTCCATATATGTTCGAGGATTTTCAGTGGTTCGGTGTTTATTTGATAATTTGTGATTTTTAGAAAAACTCTGATACTTAAAGAAAATTTTATATAAGCAAATTTTTATATGTTTCCTTAAGCCTATCCGAATAAAACTTTTAGTATTTTTTTATCCGCATTTATAGTTTTTGAAATAGACGGTATCAAAAAATTACTATGTGTATTCTGAGAAGTATTGCCTTGAATAGAAATGTTGACTCTAAAAATAGATTGAAGCAATTGAATTTCACAGGTTACAATTTGAAAATACATAGTATATATGAGAACGTCATGGCGGAGGGGCAAAGAATGTTACTGTAAGGCGACGGTTGTGGTTTCGATCCAAACTCGAGGAAATGAATTATTATTTGGCATCTGGCACCAAGGCCACAGCTCGGCTTTGAGTTCCATCAGTCAACACGCAATGCTTCGAAATATCGGCGGAAATTGAGGAACGGAGTGACTTAGCACTAGGCACTTAGCTCTACCTAATTTGATTTTTGGAATATATATTACAATACACAATGTTACGGATTAATTGAGTAAAATAAACTATAAATCTCCTCAGCAAGGTTGCGGCGAACCATAAAATATCTCACGAAAACGTTACAAGCGGATACAAATAGAAAGAAGTGACTATTGAAGTAATAATTTTCGATTGAAACTTTTTCTTCCGATTGCAGAAAGCACACACAGGCGCACGCTCGGCCACCGGCTACGGTCCAAGCAACTCACTTTCCAATAAACTAGCCCGATCGCGATACCTAATCTAACGGGATTGTATTACTCCTAACCTTCTACTTAGTCCGTCCAGCCATTGTATCTGGACATCTTTCAATTACTTTATAATTTATATATATCGTACAATTCGTATATTATAAAAATATATAAATATAAGTTCTGCCACTCAACACGCAATGCCTCCTGAATTCGGCAGAAAGGATTATCGCATTTTTATGTATTCAAATATATTATTTAATATGAAATCCAATTGTCAACTAAGGTGGGTTCGATCCCCACTGGAGAAAATGAAATATTTATTCAATTTATATTTCCAATTCTTCGTTCTGGTGGCGAGGCAAAGCGCGGCGTTGAGTTCCGCCACTCAACACGGAAAGTGGAGAACAGTGTCTTAACACTAGGCTTCCTCTGCCTACTCTGCTGTGTGCGGGATCGCGATTTAATTTAACTTTAAATGCAATTAAACATTTCATATGTATGAAATGGTGACTGTTTTTTTAATTTTTTTTTTTTCTTTTTGTCAGTCATGAGACACCGTATGATGGACGGAGGCATGTCCAAAGGATCTCAAGACGATCTGCCCTATACTGCCCGAACTAGTCGTTTAAATTTCAAATATTTTATACTCTATAACGTAGTCTTAAACACTTATTATATGTAATTATACATATATCTAATATCTATTTCATTTCTTACCAACTGGGTAATATGCAGAACATTGTATATAAATATTATTTTATTTATAAATGGTCAAGTGCGAGTGTGACCAAGGTTTCCCTACCAATTCCATGATTGTAGATCAACGGAAAGTACAAAGTATAAAAGTTGCGGGAAAATGCACTCACTTTGTATAAAATATACTAAATTACAAATATAAGTTGGTGAAGATTTTATATAAATTAATACCAATAAATGTAATTTTTCGATTTTTTCCTTATTTAGTATTATGACTGTGTGCCAAATTTCAAATAAAATCATTTGTTAGACACCTCCACAAGTTTGTGTGACAGTGTTTTTTTTTTTATGGAAAATACAAGGCAAACGCAGGGAGGCAGGTAAGTGATTACCGCCGCCCATGACCCGGCCAGAGGTCATGGGCGGCTAGAGCTACAGGTGCGTTGCCTGTCTTTAAGGTGAGTTGGGCGCCGGAGCTCGGCATTACCTGATGCGAAACGCAGTGGCATAAAGCCACTACTTCACGCCGGTTTTAAATGCCTGAGGTGGTAACGATCTGGTCGAGTCTGCCCATGAGTGTTGCCATTGCTGGCGACGTGACTACCACACGTACTTTAGTCGCCTCTTACGACACCACCACTACCAGGATGATCCTATTCTAGGCCAGGATCACACAGCACAGAATTCTACATTGATTCTACATGGGTTCCGTTTTTTAAATATCTGAGTTTGAAATAGTTTCATAATTTTTAACAATATATAAGCTATAAATTATTTTGAAAGTCTAAATATCTAAAGTGAAACCCTAGCAGCCCGTCTAATCTTTAAAAAAATTAAATTAAATTAAATTAGCTTCACGCTGTATCCCGCACACAGCAGGGTAGGCAGAGGGAACCTAGTGTTAAGACACTCCGTTCCCCACTTTCTGCCGAATTCTGGAGGCATTGCGTGT
>DWMY01002110.1:0-12524 GCA_018249775.1 Heliconius hecalesia formosus
GTATCCGTGATTAGAAGGTATTTAGATAACTTAGATTAATAATGGATGCTAGTATGGCCTGGCAAGAAAGGTTTACTTTAATTTATGCTGAAAAGAGGTTTTATTTTACTGTAGTTCTTTATTTTGCATTTTGTTGATTGATACATTTTTCAACCGAATTCTGGAGGCATTGCGATAAGTGGTGGAACTCAACGTCGTGATTTGCCTTATTACGAGAAATAGAAGAAAGAAAGAAATTAAAAAAATGTATATTGTATTTACTTGATTAGGAATCAAACGAAAATTTACATACAGAATAAATATATTTATGTTTGCATACTTTTTTGTTGAGGATTAAATCTGCTACCACTGCGTATTAACTTTCTAAACTTTTTGCTTGTTTCTTTTATATCGATGTTAAAGTAAACAAAGTAAAAAAAAAATCCATCCAGCTATCTATTATTTTCAAACTTCGAATTATTCACAACTTAATGTTGGAAGTAATAACATTTTTACAAGTCTATATGGGTCTGTTGTCCCAAGAGACAGACCCTCTGTAATCCGGATGCTTATGTTTTGTTAACATTCCAGATCGAAGTGAGAGATGAACAAGATTACTACATTACTTTGATTGATATCTTACTTTTATCTATCTTATCTTTGGATGGAATTACTCAATAAATCGTATATGAAGTATAATGGACTTAAAAAGTCAAGTTATATATATTATTTACTTATTTTATTAAAATGAATTCTTGATAGTTTATGTAAAATACAAGGCAATGTCTTGGCAATAAACATATTATTTTTGGTAGTGGAGCTTTTATTGTGTAAATTATACTGAATATCTTCTTTAGTTTCACACTATTGCCCTATAGGATGAAGTAAAAAAAAAATAAAAAAAAAAACAAATAAGATTTTTTTAAACATTTTTAAAGTGTTATTCCACACTTAGGAAAGGAAAATACTTATTTAGAAAACGTATAAAAATTTATAAAAATTTATAAAAAAATATAAAAATTTTGCTGCCGCTGCCCGCTGCGTTCAAATTTTTATACGTTTTCTAAATAAGTATTTTCCTTTCCTAAGTGTGGAATAACACTTTAAAAATGTTTAAAAAAATATTTAAAAAAATGTTTCTCTCTTGCCAAACGATAATTCTTAGTAATTATCTTTGGGTAGCGGAAATTTGTAAAAATCTCCCTATAGAGATGCTAACAACATAAATAAGTTGTAACAAGCGTATAAAAATTTCGACGTAGCTTGGCGAGAACGCGTGGTCAGAGCGCCTGGTCGGTTTCCAGGAGGCGCGGGTTCGTGTCCCGCTGCGTTCAAATTTTTATACGTTTTCTAAATAAGTAACAAATAAGATTTTTAAAATCTAATACTTTATTTTTCTACGCCCACAATATCCTTCGCCCATCTGACTAAAAAATATTTAATTTACTCTCGTAGAAAAAGGTGACTCATATTCTTTTTCTAAATTCTATCTGTTTTGCGCAACATGGAGATGTTAGTGTTACATTGTTTGGTGGTGTATTTAGACTAGATTAATTATTTTTCATTGTTATTGTAATGGCCAAGAATGTATGTATATATCTGAATATTATAAAGTTAAATTAACGAAAGATGTGATACATTGAAGTTATATAGATACATTTAAGTTTTAAGCCTATAGAGAGAGGGAACCTAGTGTTAAGACACTGCGTTCCCCACTTTCCACGGAATTGTAGATGCATTGAGCGTGGAGGATCGACACTAAAAGCCGCGCTTTACCTCCACACCAGGGCGAAGAAATGGAAATATAAATTTAAATATTTTTATTTCCTCGAGTTGGGATCGAACCCACAACTAGTCGCGTTTACCATCACATTTTGCCCCTGCGCCACGACTGGCCTCATTTTAATGTTTTTTTTTCTGTTTTGACAAGATGACAATACGAAACATAAAGTCAGCATTGTACAGGAACATTAATCACTTGATCTGAATCTCTTTTTTTAAACTATAATATACAATGGCTACTTTCAATACATATTAGGCTATCCGAATGAAACTTTTAGTGATTATTCTTTATACTTACATGTATATATTTATAGTCCTTATAAAAAGACAATACAAAAAAATATTAAATAATAAAATATTCTTTCTACACCGTGTGAAAGTTACTATTAATACTGTGTTAAAAAATCGTAACCAAGAACGAAAACAAAGCCTTAATTAGATAATTTATGAAAATAAGAAACGATACGATAAGAATTTCTCCACAGCCAATAAAACAAATGTAAGCAAACGCCCAAAATTACAATAATTTTATAATAACATGTAATATATCACAATCTAAAATCTATAGCGGTTTTAATTTACATAAATATGTTTAGGCATCTGTTTACATAATTGCCTACGGTGGCATCAAAAGAATAGCAAATTTGAATAATATATATACATATTTGATGAATGAGTTATATAATAGTGAATAATATAAAGTTCGTCGTGGTGCAATGGCCATTACTCTTTCGTCTTACTGTAAACAGAATGTTGTAGGTTCGATGTTGTTAAAATATTACATTTAAGTTGTCATTTTCCTGCGATGAATACAAGGCGCGGCGTTGATTTTCGCCAATCAATGCACAATGTCTCGACAAGCAGAAGCATCAAACTAAAAAACATTATTTACTTGTATGAATTAACTATTTTACATAAGGTAAGTTTAGGTAGTTTTAGGCCAGTTATGGCGCAGTGTCACTAGCGTACGACTACAAACATAGTATACGACCACGGGTCGCGGATTCTATTCCCACTCCAGAAAATGAATATGTCCTCGCTCTGGTGACATAGGAAAATTTGTTATATTAAGTGGCGGAGACTTGCGAAAGGAGAAAAATTAAAATAATACATTCCTCTCAGTAGGAATTGAACTCACTATCCCACTGAACGATTTTGGCTTCATTAATTCATTTGGATCATATTATTTTATAATTTACAAAGCAATCTTATTTTAGGCTTGTAAATTATTATCTATATAAAGTAGGACGGTAACGTTCAAACGACATAGTATATACATATATTTACATAAAACTCAAATAAAAATCACCTAAATAGTATCGTCTCCAAACATCACAAGAAGGCTATTCATTAATCAATGGTCATAGATTATAATACCAAATAGCGTGAAAGCGGAAATGAACTGGAAAGTCGACAAAAGGTTATATAACGATTGCGCTACATTAGGTAGAAGAATAGTTTACCTAAATCTGCTAGATTTAGAAATACGCCAATTGAATAGTTTATTCAAGATTTTGTTTTAGCTTCACATTGTATCCTGCATATAGCGGGAATAAGCTAAGGGAACCTGGGAACCCAATAAAAAAAGATCGTTCCGCTAATTTTTTGAGGCATTGTGTGGTGAGTGGCGGAACTCAACTGGTTACGAGAGCGAAACAATGAAAATTTTAAAATATTTCTCAATTGGTAATCGAGCCCACTACCATCGCGTTTACAGTCACACGCTTGTACCTTTGGGCTTCGATGGTTTTAATTCTATAAGACCTTATAAATAAAATTAGAATCTCTTCAATTTTACAAGACATCTAGATATCTATATAAGCATATCTATATATATATATATATATATATATATATATATTTGTGTAAAATATATAATTTTATGGTACTAACTAAATAACACTCGAACTACTCGACTAATACTTCTTCTACAGTATAATTATAAATTAAAGAGTCAAGAATCTGTTAATATACATTACTTTTAAATTGGAACTCCGCTTGAAAAAAATAAGTATATTTAAATTATTTTCATTTCCCAGCCGTGGGGTAAAGTATAGCGTTAAGTTCCGACACTCAAGACACTTTGTCTTGAAAATTTTGTTTGGAATTGAGTTTAAATCAGCTTCACGCACACAGCAGAGTAGGCAGAGGGAACATAGTGATAGGACATTCCGTTCCCCATTATCTCTCGAGTTTTTCGAGGCATTGCGTGTTAAGTGGCGGAGCTAAACGCCGGACTTTTCCCTTGATGCCAGCGAAGAAATGAAAATATTAAGAAATAATCATTCATTTCCTCGAGTGGGGATCGAACCAACAACCGTCGCGTTTCAGTCACACCCTTGTGCCACTGGGAAACGACGGCCTTAATTGGGAATTGGGTTTGAAATTGAAAAAATATGTTACATAAAATACGCAAATAAGTTCATATGTAGTAATAGTATAGTATGTATATATATTGTATATATATATACACCATAATATATAAATAATCCTCGAATATATCAGTTACCGACCCGACATTCCATACTATTTGCATATTACCTTCACTGAAATCTGTATTTGACTTTATCGAGACTATTAAACCAGATAACTATTTGTAATTAATTGCTCTGAACTAACCTAGTCCTATATTGAAGCTTAGACAGTATTTTTTATAAAAAAATTATAAAAAATACTTGAGACACACACAAACCTACGCACAGCTTAACGCTTTTTTTCCCCTAAATAATAAATATTGATAAAAATGTATACCCGATAATAATGTTTATTTAAATATACTATCGTTTATTCACTCTGGTGTGGAGGTGAAGCGTAGCGTTTAGTTCCACCACTTAGCACGCAATACTTCCAGAATTCGGCGGAAAATGGGGAAAGGAGTGTCTTAACCCTAGCTTCCCTCTGCCTACCCTGGTATGTGCAGGATACGGCGTGAAACTTAAAAAAGTATATGTAATATTTAATCGTTAAACAAGCATAAAAGGCATCCAGGCGAAACTAGGGTGAACTCCTAGTTAATAATAACCCGTCGGTGCCACATATCCCGACACGTTGACGCCGGGATCAGCTTAATATTCATTCCAAGGCGTGGTCTACACTGACATTATATTGAGATGTGTGTGTATGACCTTTGTCTATAATCTAGTAAATTACGAAGATACTCGGGCTACTTAAAATAAAGAACAATTAAAAATCTTTTATCGTTTTTGATTAATAAATATTAATTCAATTCAACTTTTTATATTATTTTAAGTTTTTGAGGTCAGTTCTGGTGCTTAGGTATAAGCGTGCGACTAAAAACTGGATTGTGGGTTTGATTCCCAATCGAGGGAATTAAATATTTTTATTTTCATTTCCTCGCTTTGATAACGAGGCAAAGTGCGACGTTTAGTTCTGCTCAACACACCATGCCTTCGAAATTCGGTGGAAATTCTGGAACAGGAGTGTCTTAACACTAGGTTCCTTCTGCCAAATATATATTTTTTTTCTTTTTATTAATAATCACGATTTGTAACTATACGATAGTGTTTTAGCCGATATACAACGTCTTCAATTGGAAGGATCTAAAGTAAAAATTGATAGTTTTTATCTATCTAAAAACATAGGGGAAGTATGAGACAGGAAAGTTAACTAGATACTATCTTATTTCGCATATTATTTTACGTTATACAAACACACACACACACACATACAAGAACTGTAATTTTAAAATAGATAATAATAAAAACGCTCCACTACGCTACTTTTTTATTTAACTCGTTTAAAAAAATACATATCATACAGACGTGACTAAATTTCTGTAGGGGAATTTACATTTCCGCGCTTAAAGTGTTTAAAGTTTCAAAGGTAAATACACCCTGCATTTCCACGAGACGGAAAAAACTTAATAGAATTAAGTTATTTTTCTTTAATATGTATTTTTAAGTTTTATACAGTATATTATAAAGCTAAAAAATTTAATCAGCTTCACGCTATATCCCGCACAGCAAGGTAGAGACAGAGGGAACATGCTTAAGATCCTTCGTACTCCACTTTCCACCGAATTTTTACAGGCATTACGTATTAAGTGGTGGAACTCAACGCGTTACAGTCATAAACTTACGCCACTGCGCCACGACTGGCCTCATTATAAATATTAAAACTTAATATATTATAAATATAATTATTTGAAAACAAACATTTATAAAATAAAAGCAAATCTCACCAAATGCCACAAATCTCCACATTTCGTCAACCTTTTGTCACAAGCACTCAGTCCACAAACGTTAAATCGTATTCACTTTCTATACCCTAAGCTGATGATTGATGAGGTGTTCGATACATTTCGAGATCGCGTTTAGTGCGTAAATGAGGAATTCCACACATGTGCGCCAGTATAAGGTGGACGTCCCTCCCACGGAAGAGCGAAGGGGGTTTCATTTTTTATCAGATTTCACGGTGATTCAAAATCTAAATCGATATATTATAAATAATATTCTTGTGTTTATTAATTAGTAAAATTATATTTTTGGTTCTACATTATGCATTATGTTGTTATTTGTGCATTTAAAAATTATTGTAAGACACATTTTTAACATTTTTAGTGTTATTTCACACTTAGGAGAGAAAAATTTTACGATATTTTTATGCTTTCTATTCGTTTTCTTTGAAACTCGAGACTTGAGATGCATTCTTTCTGTTGAACTAATTTTCGAATGTATAGTCCTATTTAGTCTACCCAGCTGTTTCAAATATCGTTGCAATATTATTAAAAAGTTGTCCATTATAAATAATTTTTAAACAAATTTTATTTATAAAAATCGAGGCCAGTCGTGGCGCAGAGGCACAAAGCGTGACTGTAAAACGGACTGGTTGTGGGTTCGATTCCCACCCGAGGAGATGAATTATTTATTTGAATTTATATTTCCATTTCTTCGCTATCAAGGCGCGGCGTTAAGGTCCGCCTCTCAACACGCAATGCCTCCAGAATTCGGCGGAAAGTGGGGAACGAAGCGTCTTATTCCTCTGCTTTCCATGCTGTGAGTGGGATGCAGTGTGAACCTGATTTATTTATTTTATTTATTTAATATATAAAAACAAGAAAACACACATATAAATGTACCTACATTATATGTAGGCAAAGAAATTATAGAATGTAAGGCAGAAATTGAACGATATAGCGACGAGTCCCTATACTATTTCTGCCTATAAACCGAAACTACTAAAATATATCAATTATTAAAATACTATATTAGATAATATGAAAACTCTAAGTGAAAATTATAAATATGTTTATACTTATTTATAACAAATAAATGAAAATTAAGTAAAATATAAAGTAATAAAATTTCCCTCTCAAATTACTTTTTCATGTCCGCAAAACGAAACCCCAATAAAATTACAACGTGATCAAAATGAAGTTTTGCTAAATTTTTCCCTCAATTGGCCCCTTCACGAAATTTTCAACTTAAATTCATTAATTAATTGAGGCCTGTAATTGAGACTGTAAAATCTGGTTGTGGGTTCGATCCCCACTTGAGGAAATGAAGTTTTTATTTACATTTATATTTTCATTTCTTCGCTCTGGTGTCGAGGCTAAGCGCGGTGTTGAATTCCGCCATTTAACATACGATGTTTCCAGAACTCGGCGGAAAGTGTAGAACGGAGTGTCTTAACACTGCGTTCCCTCTGCCTACCCTGCTGTGTGCGGGATACAGCGTGAAGTTGATATATTTTTTTTATTTAAATACATTAATTATCCTGGAAAGTCAAAGGAGGCCAGCGCTGACATTTTTATAATACAAATTTTAAGAACTGAAATGAAGATAGTTGTAGATATGGGTGGCTTTAGTTAATAGTTTAATAATTTGTTATTATTATTGTATTAAAATAATACAATATATTTTTATTGATTATAGCAGAGAATTTTTCCGAGACCGAGGCACAGTGAGTGACTGTAAACGTGACGGTTATGGGTTCGTTTTCCACTCGGAGGAATAAATAATTAATATCTTCATTTCCTCGCTCCAGGAATAAGGTAAAGCGCGTCGTTGAGTTCACCACATAATAAGCACAACAAAAACTCGAAAATGCGGCAGAAAATGCAGAACGGAGTGTCCTAACACTAGGTTGCCTCTGCCTACCCTGCTATATGCAGGAACCATGTCTTAAAAGGAAGTAATAAAAATCACAAATTTTATTAAAAAAATGAGAATTGGTATATAGGTATGCCTATTTAAAGTAGTTTTAAAATAAAACCCACTACACACGGAGCTTACCTACTGATAAATCGAATGAGATTTGATCGACATGAGAACAATTCTTAAAAAAAAAGACATATCTTTGTCAATAGATTGTTTCATTTTATTTTGTGTCATAATTCCTGTGATTAAGATCAAGCAAGTGTAGCCATTGTTGGGTAAATATCGATTTGTTTGTAACGTTTTTTTTTTCTACGTCTGCAGAGTTCTCATTATTTATTTCTTTAAATGATCACAGATAAGTAATATTATTTAAGTATCTACAGCTATTATTTATCTTTATCATTTTTAAGCATTTCATTAAAAAAAAGTGATTTTGAAACGATTAACGTGATGTGTTGTTAACCTTTCTCGATAAATGGACTATCCAACACAATGTATTGTTTTTCATTTGTTTCACTTCTTCATGAGATCCGACGGCTGCGTACAATCAAACAAAGTTTTCTTTCTATTCTTTTTCTTTTTTTTTATTTCACGTTGTTTCTCACACATAGCAAATTAGACAGAGGAAACTTCGTAACCTTGGGTTAAGGCACTCCATTCCCACTAAGACTCTTACGTTCCCTAATCTCCGCTGAACTCTGGAAGCGTTGCATTTTGAATAACTCAACACCGCGCTTTATCTTGTAATCAGAGTGAAAGTGAAATGAAAATATTTAATATTTCATTTCCTCGAGTAGAACTCGAACTCACAACCTATCTCCTATACAATCACACACTTGTGCCCTTGCGCCACGATGGGTCTCTATCTATATATCTTTTATTCATTATTTATAAACAAAACATTAGCATCCTGCACTACCTCTAACTATAACCAACTTTCATACTCCTTCGTCTGTTTAATTATTGCAAAAAGTGAAACAGAATTCTTGCTTCACTTCATTTTTATTAATAAAATAAAAATAAATAAATCAGCTTCACGCTGTATCCCGCACACAGCACGGTAGGCAGAGGGAATCTAGTGTTAAGACACTCCGTTCCTCACTTTCTGCCGAATTCTGGAGGCATTGCGTGTTGAGTGGCAGAACTCAACGCCGCGCTTAGAAGGCCATTTTGACCAATTTTGACTACAAATTACAATTATCATCAAACTACTTCGCTGGTATCACCCTGTCGTCCACAACGTTTGTGCAACATTTCAGAGCTCTAGGCTTAACGATCTAAGAAAAGTAGCATTATAACGAAACACATCTTTGACTAGTAAGAGGTTCGATTCCCTCAAGTCAATAAATATAAAATATTTCTGAAATTGCTATAGATATAGAATTTTTTTATTGTGGCAGGCTAGTGGAGCACTAAAACAGGATATCTCGACGTTCCTACGGGAATAGCACATTATATAAATGATATAAATAGTCGCCAGTCGTGGCGCAGTGGCACAGAGTGTGACTGTAAAATTGACTGGTTGTGGGTTTGATCCCCACTCGAGGAGATGAAATATTTACTTAAATTTCTACTTCCATTTCTTCGCTCTGGTGTCGAGGCTAAGCGCGGCGTTGAGTTCTTTCTGCCACTCAACACGCAATGCCTTCAAAGTTCGGCAGAATATGGGGGAACGGAGTGTCTTAACACTAGGTTCCCTCTGCCTACCCTGCTGTGTGCGGGATACAGCGTGAAGCAATTTTTTTTTTATATAAATAAATGATTTACGGTGAGCATTTCTAATATTTATTTTATATAACGTATCAATAAAACTAGATAAGGTATTCGTTGCGACACCTATTGGAATGTGATGCGGTCCCGCAGCTCGTGTGTCAAAGACGAAGTTATGTGAATTAAATATTATAAATATTCACTATTTTAAATACGGAACTAAACGTTGCTTAACTTTATAGATATAGAGATATTTGGTTTTGTATTTATTGTTTTTTTCCATACTACTTTTATTTACTAACTTTTATGATTTAAAGCAAAAAATCCGACACGTCGCGTGGTGAGTAGTAAAACTTTTCAAACTGACAAACAGGCAGATTATATATATTAGAACTATTAGTGTTTCCATATGTCTCTACATAATTTTTAGAGAAATATATTCAATAAGAATCTTGGATATTTTTGGCAGAAGGAATCTATTGTTGATACACTCCACTCCCCTCTTTACGCAGAATTTTTAAATTCCGCAGAAGCCTTGCCTGTTCAGTGACGGAACTCAACGCCACGCATTGCCTTGTTACCAAAACTAAGAAAAATTAAAATATTAATAAATAATAATTAATAAATAATGAGGCCAGTCGTGGCGCAGGGGCACAAAGTGTGCCTGCAAAACCGACTGGTTGTGAGTTCGATCGATTTATTTAAATTTATATTTACATTTCTTCGCTCTGGTTTCTTGTGAATATTTATATTTATTTACGTATATATTATTTTGGGACTACTCTCTAACTTAACGCCGCGCTTGCCATCGACACCAGAGCGAAGAAATAGAAATATAAATTTAAATAAATATTTAATTTCCTCGAGTGGGGATCAAACCCACAACCAGTCGCGTTTACAGTGACACTTTGTGCCCCTGCGCCACAAGCTGTAAACCAAGCTATAAACTTCAAAAAAATGTATGAATGAACAATTGCTACATGCATTTTAAGCAAAACCCCGTTACGGCTATATGTCATAAGCTGGTCTGTATGCAGTGTTAAAAACCGACAAGCACTGCTGCTAAAAAGTGTCTTGGTTTTCCTTTTGTTACGAATCTTAATTTTTATTTAATTAAACTTGTTTTTAATATGTTGTTAAGCTAAAAGTGTGTGAGGCCGGTCGTAGCGCAGTGACACAGGGTGTGACTGTAAAAACCGACTGGTTGTGGGTTCGATCCCCACTCGAGGAGATGAAATATTTACTTAAATTTATATTTCCATTTCTTTGCTCTGGTGTCGAGGCAAAGCGCGGCGTTGAGTTCTGCCACTCAACACACAATGCCTCCAAAATTCGGCAGAAAGTGGGGAACGGAGTGTCTTAACACTAGGTTCCTTCTGAGGACCCTGCTGTGTGCGGAATACAGCGTGAAGCTAATTTAATTTAATTTTTTTTTAGTTAAGCTAAAAAAACATTTATTATTTTAGTAATTATTTTTTGTTTCATTGGACATATTCAATGCTTAAAAAACAAAAACTTATCACAAGTTTTCCACTCGATTTATGTAATAGGACACATTTAAAATACGTACGTATGTCATATGTACGTAAAAGGCGTTAAGTGTTACGAAATTAAACTTCAGTGATTAAGGGTTAAAAGTTATTTTATTAAAATACGAAATACTCGTATTGCGTTAGATGTGTGTATTGTGATGTGTGTATGTGTGTTTTTTTATGTATATATTTTAATCAGATCCTGAAAACGTGCACCATTCCACATCAACAACACTAATAAATCCTAACTTCTTGTATAAGGCACCAGCATTGGCGTTGCCTTGAACACAAAAAGCGAATACACATTTATTATTTTCCAATAAAATATTAGACATAAGCTTAACCACTAAGCCACCATAGCCTTTCCTTCTATGTTTCTCCATAGTGTAAAGATGGCCTAACGCCCCCATTTCTTTAACAAATGTCCAAGCTAGAAGTTCGCTTTTACAAAAAAGTCCATAACCCAAATTCGCTTTGATCAACATTTCAAAGTACCACTCAGAACCAGGATAACGATGTGGCCATTTAGCATCGACTAGCTTTGTGTACTCGAGTGTTAGAGGTTGGAATGAAAGTTCTGGGTTTAATCTGAAAAGATTTTTTTAAATAAATGTATTAAATTTATTTAGCTAACAACAAATTTAATTATTAAAATTACATATTATTATGGTAATAAAAAAAATGTTTTATAAAACGTGCGCCTACGAAATAAATATAGTAATTTCTTTTGAAAATGTAATTTGTTTTAAGTAAAACTCTAACCCGAATTAATCGATAATTTAATATAAACCCAACGTTTCTAACCATTTGCAGTAAATATAAAACAAAAATATTTAATGTAAAAAGATAATATATTTAATGAAACTGTATTTTTACTAACAGGCGTATTTACTAAGGCGTGAGCGAGTCGCTAGTATCTGTTATAATATAATCATACAGATAAAATAAAGACATATTTATAGTGTAGTCCCATTGATGGGATGCATATGTTTTATTTTTATTAGGCAGAGGGAAAATAGAGATTAAGACACTCCGATCCCCACTTTCCGCCAAGTTCTGGAGGCATTGCGTGTTGAGTGGCGGAACTCAACGCCGCGCTTTGCCTCGATACCAGTGCGAAGAAATGAAAATATAAAGGTAAATAAATATTTCATCTCCTCGAGTGGCGTTAGAATCCACAACCAGTCGATTTTCCAGTCACACTTTGTGCTCCCTGCGCCACGACTGGCCTCAAATGCATATGTAACATGCTAAAAACGATACAGTATTTTTTTGTGTATGCAAACTCATTATTATTTGAAAAATATTTGGTAAAATATTTTTAGTGTGACTATTCAATTTAAAAAAAACTGTTTATTTTATATTACCGTATAACATACCTGAAAAAATCTACATTTGTATA
>DWMY01002111.1:0-12523 GCA_018249775.1 Heliconius hecalesia formosus
AAGTGTTATTCCACACTTAGGAAAGAAAAATACTTATTTAGAAAACGTATAAAAATTTGAACGCAGCGGTACTCGAACCCGCGCCTCCTGGAAACCGACCAGGCGCTCTGACCACTAAGCCATGCGTACTCGCCATGCGCTCTGGCAAAACACTTTAAAAAAATGTTTAAAAATATAGAAATTGTAAGCTGCTGTATTACACCTCACCACACCCCATTACACCTCACCACACGTCATTCCGGCTGTCAATTAGTAAGCATAGCCGAAGACCACTCAAGCCGTTCCGGCAGCTTCTAGCGTTAACTTTACGTAATTTCAATCTTCTAACTTAAGATGACTTTCATTTTAAAAGTGTTCACAATATAAATTAATTAAAGTGTTAGTGGGTTTTATAATTCAAAAGGAAAATGTTCGAATTTTTGTGGGTACTTTCGTAATTGTTAGGCTCAAAAGCAACTTTTGTTGTGTTTTTTTGTACTTAGAGCTGTTTAATATGAAATATTATATTTATTTAATATTCCATTTCCATATTCCACATTTTCTATACAAAGGATAAATTTGGGGTGGCACTAAGCGATGTAGTGTTCTTGTGTCGTGCTTTCAACAAAAAAAAAATACACAAAATGCAAATGTCATAAGATTAAAAAAAAATATAAATTATTTTATTTACATGAAAAATATCAATGAAGCTAGTCGTGGCGCAGTTGCATAAAGTGTGACTGAAAAATCGACTGGTTGTGGGTTTGATCCCCACCCGAGGAAATCAAATATTTATTTACATTTATTTTTTCATTTCTTCGCTCTGGTGTCGAGGCAAAGCGGAGCCTTGTGTTCCGTCACTCAACACGCAATGCCTCCAGAACTTGGCCTCCATAATTCGGCGGAAAGCGGGGAACGGAGTGTTCTAACACTAGGTTCCCTCTGCCTACCCTGCTGTGTGCGGGATACAGCGTGAAGCTGATTTTTTGTCTCTCCTTCTCTTATCTTATTATTTAAGCTCAATCGGGCAGTGTGAATTAACCCACAAGAAAAGTTTGGAAGATTTCACATAACCACTAACACACATACTAAGTTGTAAGAAGAATTTTCGTTACATGTTCGTGTAACAGTGAAATAAGAACACAGTACCATAAGCAACAATATTTATATTTTTAGATATTTTATATGAAGCTCCAAGCTAAGGGAATATGAGAATATTTTACAGTTTTCCTTAGGGCCGGCGGTAGCGTGAGACGCGACACCGGATGTGATATAGCTGTTGTAACAGATCAAATTTACCTGGTAGAGTAAAATTTTATAAAAGCGCTCTATAATTCTACGCAAGTTTCAATGTGGCGGGTTCCCTGATGCTGGTACAAAGATGTGAGTCCTCGCTTCACTCAATGAACACATTCAGTCAGATATAATTGGAGGTATTTCGAACGGTAAAGAGTGGCTAAGTTTCGGAAAACTCTGTTAGTTTGGGTGCCCCTATTAAAATAATGTTTAAATGTAAATTGATTGTAATGATTTTATATTTATAAGTTTTAATATTCGCAATAATTTATTATAAAAATGTAAATTAACCTCTTTGTTTAATTAAAATATTTTTGAAATGATTAAAATAAGTTAATACAATTATCACCAGATGATAATTACAAATGACGCTTTATGTGGTCGGAAAATTCGAGATACACTTTTAGACTTGGAGCGGAAGAAGAAAGAGGTCCTCTAGAATATCACATTGTATTAGAATTTTAGATAGATATTGTAAAAGCTTAATAGTATTTTACTCTGGAAGAAATATAAGTTCTGTAAAAGCCTCGAGATGTTTGATTTCGTTACATCATATAGCTATTAAATCGCTTATTTTCATTATGGTCATTTTTTGTGTAGTAAAGATTTATTAAAGAGAAATTTGAGTACTTGGAGACACGCACAATATATTTTTTATAAGACGACAGTAAAACGGATCTAATAAAAAACACGACATATCCTTTAGGTGTGAACGTGAATTTAAGAGCTCACTTGTTTATTTATTCATTAGTGAAGTACGCTGTTTTGTTACACAGTATTGAAATTGTTCCAGAGAATTGTTTTCATTTTAGCACCTTCATACCAGTATAAACACAAGTCGCGTGTCATCAACTGCATTGAACTTGATTTTGAAAGTACCTATTATTTTATTTATATTTTTTTATTAGTATACCACATATGAATCACCAATAGCCATAACTTATAATACACTGATTTGTAGCTTGAATACATCTTTGTAATAAAAAAAGTTTAAATAGCAAAAGCGAAAAGTAACAGCTATGAAAATGTATTATATTATTTATTCCTGTAATAATTTATTATTACTCCAAACTGCAGATATTTTATTTCACAAAGTTGTTTGTCAGTAAGGAGCCGGCGCGGCAATCAAATTGTAAAAGACTTTATATGTTTGTTTAATTCCGACCTTCGTGTTTCTTCTTCTAAAGATTATGTCAAAAAAATAATAATTGTAGTATGTGTCTTCAAAATTTTTAAAACCGATAGTAAAAATTTCATTAAAAAATAATAAAATGAGGGAGCTTCAAAAATGTCGTAAATAATATAAAATATGAAAATGTCAATAAAATTTGTGAATTGTCTCAACCTTATAAGGGCTGAACTTTACCTAACTAACCATTAGCACTTACAAAGATTCTCGCAAATAGCCATAGCTGCGCCTTAGAACGAAGAAAATAGAATAAAATAAGATAAAAATATATTTTACTGACATACATTATATGACATGCTAGGTGGCGTAGCACGGGCAGGCTCACATTGTAAATAAGACACTTATAGGTTCAAGGCCCACTTGGGGAATATAAAGTGCTAAGTTGAATTCCACCACTCAATATCCACTGTCTCGAATGTGAACCAAAAACAGAGAACAGGTTTTTCTGCCTACTCAGCTAAGTAGAATGTGCGTAGAAACTATAAAGGAATTTCGCTTTGATACCTCTGCCATCTACCTCTAATGCATTCAAATGAACATTAAACCGATTCTCGTTCAGATCTTTCGTGAGTTCCAAATAGTTCCAGGTTACAGTAACAATTAAGTTTCACAAAAATATCTATTTATGTGAAACTTAATTGTTACTGTAACTTATGTAATAGTACAAATGTAACTTGAACTTGTATTATTTCGTAAGTAATCTAAGTGAATTTTATAAGAATGATTACATTATATATTAACTTGCGCTTTAATCATATTAATTAAACGTAATTTTAAAGTATGAAGTAAATAATTATTAGCAGATTCCGATTTTACCAGCAAAACCAGAGTAGTCTACCAAAGCAAATCACTTATACCCGATAGCATAAAAGGGCGGCGAATAGCCCATTTCCTGAAGGAACTACTCGTATATCTTTTTCATTTCAAATGACATACATTCCCTATGTTGAAAAAGAGTCACGACAACAGCGAAGGAGGGTCTTGTTTATCGACCTACTAAGAAATAGCATTATTTGTTACTTTAGAAAGATTAAAAGTGAAGTTTTAAAATGATTGATAAGAATGTGCTGAGATTTTAAACAGTACAGTTGGATATTTTTCAAATTTAAAAAAAATAATATAAAGGTAGGAAAAATAAATATGGAGCAATAATATTCAAATTTAAAAACGTAAAAACGCCGTTTTAATGTAGTTTTAAACTGGTTTTGGGCAAACGGAGTGACTTTTTAATATTCTCTATTACTTCACAAGTTGCGATATATGCGTGACCTTCGCCATCATATTCACTAACTTTTGCAAAGGCGCTATACTTATGTCTATTATATATTAGACTCGCTGCTAGGGTTTTAAATCCGGTACTTGGATCTAGGAAATAAATTAAATCCTTATACTATTTATCCATCCTGATACTTGTATAAAGACTTCTCATTTATTTAGTTAATATTTAATGAAGACCCTCTACAACTTAATTATATTTATTAAATGTTCTTTATACTTCCTTCACTCTCCAAAATATACATTTATATACATTTTTATATTTACATGCGGCAACGCGTCTAAGTTCATTGTAATTAATAATAAAATACACTTGCTTGAAACACATTTGGCTATGACATTCATTATATTTCCAAAAGGTTTCCCGTGATGTTGTTGTATTCAAGCGGCGCCGGTCTCTCACAGTTATATGTCAGGAATGTGAAATGTAATGCAATAGTTCTTGACTTCTTTTATTACAAGTAGCAATGTATATGTGGTATAAACAAATATTACTATTGATTTTGATTTTATTTAACTAAAAAAATTATATATTTTTTTATGAACAGTGAACACTTGTAAATTAGGTACTGTTACTTAATTTGAAGTATAAAAATGTAATAATTTACAGTGTAAAAATTCCTTATAATTTAGAACTATTTGGCCCTTCAGTAATGTTCCTATAAATGTATGCTAAGTACATACCTTAGTAACCAATAACAACAACACACTATTGAATTAAAACTTTTTACATGAATATATTTTGGTACTATTATCTTTTACAAACACGATAAGAAAATATTTTTTAAATCGTCCGTCGCCTTGTAATATTTTGCTTTACCAAACGTTAAAAAACGTAATTTTTGTCTAGAAATTAAAGGAGAAACCCTCAATGTGTCGGAATCAGCTATTTTCTTAGGTTTAACTATAGATTCCAAACTCCAGTGGAACACTAATCTGGAAGCACTTGCGGATAAACTCAGCTCTGCCGCGTTCGCAATAAAAAAAGTAAGACAAATGACGGGCGTTGGAACTGCCCGACTAGTCTACTATAGCTATTTTTATAGTATTCTTTCTTATGGAATGTAGCTATGGGGCAGTGCTTCAGATATAAATTCAATATTTATTCTTCAAAAAAGAGCCGTGAGATATATTTATAATCTAAGAGCCCGAGATTCTCTGCGAGATGTTTTGAAAGATGCGAATATTATTACAGTTGCTCCACAATTTATATATTATAATATTCGTTTGTCCGGCAAAATGTACAGTGTCACAGTAAAAATAGTGATATACATACGACAGGAACGAGAAATAAAGATAAACTTGTTACACCACGTTTTCGCCTCCAAAAAGTTAATAAATCTTTTATGGGTCTGAGTATACGTGTATATAATAAACTTCCACAGTGTATTCTAAGTTTGCCACTACCACGATTTAAAGTAGCTTTAAAAAATACTAACAAGTAAAGCTTATTACACTGTTTAAGAATATTTAGAGGATAAACATGTATGGTATTAATGTCTATTGAATGTAATGCAGGATAACTGCCAGGTAATGTAGTAAAACTATATGTTATACCATTGACTTTGAAAAAAACAACGGTTGAGTTTCTTGCCGGCTCTTCTCAGCCAAACTGCCTTCCGAACCGGTAGAAGCTTTTTTTTGTTCATTCGACGATTCAACAGTGCTAATAAAAGTTTATTTGAATAAAAAATATTTTGAATTTGAATTCGTTCAAAAGTAAATTGCAAAAATGGCGCGCATAGACTCCTATTTGACCTACATTCAAAATTATGCATTATTTGACAGTACAATATAAAGTTGTGGAAAAATTTTAAATTTAATTATCATGACATTTTGAATGAATTTTTAATTATATTTTAAGGTCTTTTTAACAACTTTTTTAAAAACATATACTTATCAGCAATGTGCTTTTGATGGATAAGGTACCTTTAGAGCTGAAAATGTTTGGTAAGCTTGATTTTGATTTAATAACATGCATAATAATACGGTGGAATTGGATTTTAAATAAAAAAATTGAATTAATCGAGGCAACTTGAAGAATGGAAAATATGACAATAAACATTTTGTTCGCAGAAAATGCAATATATAGGTATTATTTTGTGAATTAAGATAATTTTATAATGAGAAATGTGAGTAGGATCTTTTTGAAAATTGTTTGCAAAACGGAAAATGTAATTTTTCGCTTGTTTAAAGATAATACTATCGAATTATCTAATCAGGATAATTAATTAATAACGTTGTAAGAATGTTATTAGATTATTTAGAGATATTTTTAACCATGAGCATCTTAGCCATGACGCTACTTACTTACAAGAAAACCTTTACGAGTCTTATGTTTTGTGCAACTTCAGACTTATTCATTGATCACAATATACCTTGTGCTTAAAGCTTGAGTGAAATTATATTGCAGATTTTTAAATAACAGTTTTGTTCTTTTTTTTTTTTTGGTAAAATAAAAGTATAAAACAATTAAGTATTATTTTACTTCTCATATGTTATGTGTCGAAATAACATAACACAGTATAACTTTTATAATAAAATATTTAGCCATTATAATATATACTGATATGGAATAGGCACTTAGCAGAGCTTATATGTAATGGCTGTCTCTAGTTAAGACGCTTCAATATAGTCGAGTTAAGATAGATAATTACCTGAATGAGCCCAATCTTGGCTACGTCCATATAAATTAATATCCGTCTACAGAAATGAAGCAGGCTGATATTATCTAAATTTCGCTTGTATTCACGATCCAATAGGAATTGTGTTATTAAGATCAATCCACATAACAGTATTAAAATTCGGTCAGTACACCGTGTACTCGTATACGAGGATGTTCTTTTAAAAAAAACTCTGTAAACAATTTCTAAGTTTTACTTCGCTCGCTTTGATTCACTGGTGTCCATTGCACTCTTACTGACAGTCTATTATTAGTGAGTTGTAAGATGTGGATGTTTTAAAGCGAAAGTAAACTATATACCCTATTCCACACGAACGGAGTCGAGGGCGCTACTAATATGTACAATATACATACGCATATAGCAATCGAAAATATAGACATCAGAGTCGCAAGGCTGTGACATCATGTCAATAGATATTTTGTTTGAACTAGGGGAATTTTAAAAGAAATTGTTTTGAAAATTTTAGGATAGTAAAATAAACATAAAATTGATTAATCGCTTGATTTAATTGTCAGAAAGGAGCCACATTCCGCAAAATAAGATTGATGGACAGCGAGACAATTGTAATCAACCGAAATGAAAGAGGGACAACCTTATAAAGTCCGTAGCAAATTGATTGCTGCGGCAAGAACTGAGTTAACTGATTACATCGCGAAAGAAACCGAATCGGAACTTTAGCATTGGTCCTTTTCATTTTTTCTGATTGTTATCGAAAAGCAGTTTCAGTATACAGACAAGCTGCTTAGTATCAGATAAAGAGAGGTCAAAATAGAATCCCTCTAATATTTAAAAACAAGAAATAAAAAACTGCTTAAACCATCTAAATATATTTCAATTCAGTGTTGGTTGTAATCCCCTGAGCACATTAACGTAAATTATGCTTGGGAATTGATGGTATGGGAATATAAGCATATACAGGTTAATGTAAATATTGCTTTACTTCATGTATATAAAGGTGTCAGCGCTCCTTTTACGGGAACAGCATATAGGGTAAAATATTTTAAACCCATATCTAAAGAAATTAATCAAGACAATTTGCACATTTACGGCGTACATCTCAGCTAAATATTTTGTGATTCAAAAAGAATACCACTGTTTACAACACTTGTTGGGAGTTTCAGAACCAAAGGAGTTGAAGCCCTTTCATAACAATCCACATGTTACGTCCCCACGTACATAGCTATCTATATAATATAGTGAAAACATGTTGCGCGACTCTAATTAATTGAGTAGACACCGAGTGATTCATGTGTTCATAAGTAAGTATTTTTTAGCGTATATTATAGCAATATTTATTTAAATTTACAGAATGGTATCATGAAGAGATATGATGTACACATTAAAATATGAAATTATGAAAATTAAAGGGACATTATCTTTTATCAATGTTTTTTTTTTCTTTTATCTTTGATATTGTATTATCTGCGTCAAGCGGTGAAGTTAAATATAGAACGTTACGAACTTATTTCAGAGATAATATTTGGATTAATATCCCAAAATGGCGTCTTTTACCCAATAACATGTTAAATGTGTACCTAAATGAAATGTATTTTATTAAACCATTTAAAGAGAAAATATTTTGCAACAAAGAATTCAAGAATTTTTAGGAATCTATTACGAAATTGAAACAGAAAACGTCAAACCAGATGCTATCAGAGAACTGGCATCTGTCAGTTAAGATAACTAACCGTAACCGAGACTTGATAAATCCAAGTAAAAAGCAAAATGGAAACTAAATATCTTTGCCTCAATTGAATTTAAATAATAAAAGAATTTTAAGTTTAATGAGTATGTAATTTCATAGCCTTGTCGGCAGATATAAATGTCAAATATTGTAAAAACCAAGCTAAGTAGTATTACGAGGTAATTCACATATTAAATAATTATTTGTCTTTTCGCGGATATCAAAAGTTTAGAGAATATTAAGTAGGTTATGTAACATCCACGTTGCCTTTAAACATAAAATGTTGATGCTTTTACATGAATGCATCACTTTTTTTTTTACTTTCGCTAAAAACACAGCGACAAGAAAATTATTTACATAAATTAACATTAATATCATTATATCAATATAATGAACTCAAAGATGGTTAATTAAAATTTCAATCAAAAATTCATTCAGAAAAAAAAATAGAAGTGAAACTGTTTTACCAGAACACGCAGGGGTATGTAGGGTGACCCACCGTAGTAATACGTAAGAATTAGCAGCCAATACATTTCTAACGGTTGCTTTCTATATAATATGTAACTAATACACATGTCGATTCAGAATCAGCACTTTTTACGTTTTATTGAAATTGACAGAACATGATTTGTATTTTAACGAGTCTGATACAAAATTGTCTATAGCTATTTATCCAAAATAAATTATGGACTTCTTTTTACTTTGAAAAGAATAGCAAGTTCTGCCTGGTTTATATTTTTATACTTTATTTTATTTATTTGATCACATAATCATTTGACTGTCAACACTACCGTTGTGGGTTCGATTGTTGCTCAGCTCAACAACTAAGCGCAGCGTTGAGTTCCGTCAATCAAAACACAACGTTGTGAATATTGGGCGGCGCGTGACAAACGGATTGTTTTCACACTAAGTTCTCTCTGTTTACTTTACTATATCATGTAGAAGATATAAAAAAAATAAAATGTACATGAAATATGATTTGGTAATATCGCATGAGTTACCTAAAAACAATTATTTTTAGTTAAAGACAAGATCCGATTTTCTTTTCTTATTACATTTACGATCCTCCGCTGTGAAGTGCAAAGTCATAACCATCATAAAGTAAGTAATACAACTACAACAACATAAATGTTAAGTATATTCACGTTGTTTCTCGATAGAGCGCCAGGAAAGTTTATCTGGTTTATTTTCATTACTTTATTACATTCGCTTGTAAGTCATAACAAATTGCTTTAAAAAAAAAATTAAAAGTCTATGAAATTGATATTCTAGTAGCAGTTTATATTTGAATTCAGATTACAGTTAATTTTTAACTTAGGTTGTTGTTAAGATAACTAATATCATGTATATTAGTATTAGTAATGGTAATGTAGCGTTTGGAAGTAGTGTTTGACAAAGTTACAAAATTTCATTATAATTTCTTGGGGCCCTCGTAAACGCTGTGGTTGTAGGTTTGATCTTACCTTCAATCATTCGAGGCCACGAATTATTTTTATTTCCATCACTCAACGTTTATTTGTTTTTTTTATTTTTGTAATATATGTAATTATTGCTTCAACATATTAAATATCAAATACATATAATATACATACTTAGTTGTATTTGATTATCTAAATTAACAAAAACTGTTTCTTTAATTCGTGGTCATTTACACAACTAAAGTATAATTGTCAGCAAATTAGCTTGTACATGAATATACAAAAAGGTCGTAATATTTTAACCCGCCAATAGTTTGTTAAATTCTCAAATTCAGAATATCAAATAGGAATACTACTAATATTATAAATGTGAGAGTTTGTAAGAATGGAGGATGTTGGTTTCACTTTTACAAAAACCTTAGCTTATACATCAGAATAATATGTATACGATTATGTTGTAATAATAAGTTAGTACATAGGTTACAGATATATATATATATATATATTCATTATTTACGTTTTCATTTACTTGTTTATTAACACGTTAAACATTATTTGAACTCTGTAAATATTGAAAAGCTTATTAGTAATTTCTTTAAGTGTCTCATTAAGCGAAAATAATTTGTGGAAATACTTAAATTGAAAATGTATACGATATCGTTTACTGTTAGAATATTCGCGTTCAGAATATATAACGTTGTTTAATTATTTATATCACATAATATTCTTCAAGAAATTTACTTTCATAATAAGATATATAAGAAGATATATATCTACATAATTTACTACACAACTAGGTAAATCAGGGAAATGATTTTATTTAAATTATTTTCATTTATCCTTTCCATCGGGTATGGATAAATGAAAATAACTTGTGATCCGATCCAAAAACTGCAGCGTTTTCGCCACTCAACATATCATTTTAAAATCATAAATTTATGCAGATCAAAGTAAATGCAAAGGGGACCTAATGTCGAGAATATTAAGTTATTTTTGCGTATACTTCTACGCACCAAAAAATAATATATAAATATAAACACAAAAATTGTGCTAGTATATACTTGTAGTTTGTAGTCAATATAAATAAAAAGGCCAGTCGTGGCGCACGGGCACATAGCGTGACTGAAAAAACCGACTGGTTGTAGGCTCGATCCCCACTCGAGAAGATGAAATATTTACTTCAATTTATATTTCAATTTCTTCGCTCTGGTGTCGAGGCAAAGCGCGGCGTTGAGTTCTGCCACTCCACACGCAACTCCTCCAGAATCCGGCAGAAAGTGGGGAACGGAGTGTTTTAACACTAGGTTCCCTCTGCCTACCCTGCTGTGTGCGGGATACAGCGTGAAGCTGATTTATTCTGTTTTTATTTACAAATAAAAACCAAGTAATATGTCTCTCCTTTCTCCAGTCCATATTTTTTCCACTTATTCCGATATAGATTGATTTAAGAATTGAACTTTATTAAATTTAGGCTTTATTCTAAATAAAACAGGCCATATTTAAGTATATAAAAGGAAAATAACATTTAAAAATCCAATAAAATATATATCAGGACGAAAAGGGAATATCGTCATAAGTTACATTCAGTCATTCAGCTTCACGCTGTTTTTTTTATATTCAGTATGAAAATGTTCACAAGATAATGTAAATCGAAGAAAGGATACTTATTGGAAATATTTCAATTCAGTTGGAAACAAAACTAGGTGCATGAATAAAATTCCCTTACAAATGAAATGAAGTACGCCAGTTTCATCGGAATGATATATTTTACGTGCTAACTCAAGTGAAGGATTGGAACATGTGCCTCTATTATCCTTAGGCTATTTGCGAATGACACTAACCTATGAATATCAAATATCATTTTCATGTCCGAATCCCAACTTAATTCTGTCTCAACTATACCATTCATGATAGAGCATGAGCTGTAATAAAATACACATCAAGCCTGACATTCTATACCATTAAAAGAGTAATTATGGAGTTATTTAATTGGATATAGTTTTAAAGCGACGATGATAATTTTAATGGAAATTTATTGTGTAGATGGACAAAATGAAGATGTTCTAACAATTTTGTAATCTTTTTGTAACTCAGTGTTCGCAATAAAATCAAGCATACATACTGTGAATACATTAACAAACAATATAATAAATGGTTTGGAATGTCAATTTCTACGATATGTACGTGTATGTATACATACACTATTATATATTTGTTACAAAATCTAACGTTTAATACGGTTAATAGTTTAACATTAAATAATTAACAATTATTTAACACGCAGTGTTTAACTCTGTTATATTTCGAATAGAATAGTCAAATATTAACAAAAAATATATTTCGAATAGAATATTCAAATATTAACAAAAATATGCATGCGGCATGAACATGCATATAAATATGTTTTATTTATTTGATAGTCTTCAAATAAATATAATCCATACCTATATTATAAATTCGAAAGTAACTCTGTCTGTCTGTCTGTCTGTCTGTCTGTCTTTTACGCAATCAGGGCCAAACCGCTAATTCAATTGAGATAAAATACTCATATAGAGATACTTGAGGAGCTTCGGATGAACATAGGTTACTTTTTTTTCTCATACTTGTAATATTTTCGATATATACTAATATATTAAAATATTTTTTAATTTAACAAGCAATTTATTCTGCCATGTTAATAACAACCGACAGTTGCTAAGCAACGGTTTGCAAAGTTCGTTTGTTGTTTTAAGAAAACGTCACCCAAACTGAGCTTGCTTAACGCATACATGGCGTGCGCTGACTCCACCTTATGAGATACATAAAAACAATGTTTTACAAAAATATTGCCCTTTAAAAAATGCTTAAAAAAGTCCGCGATACATATACCACGTCTATCTCTGAAGGTTGAGCAAAAGTAACCATTTTAATTGATTTACTTTATATTTATCGGGTTGGTTGTATGTATTTTCTATAATTTGATATTGATCCTTATGAAAATGAATATAATAGTCACTTT
>DWMY01002112.1:0-12520 GCA_018249775.1 Heliconius hecalesia formosus
GTGGGTTCGATTCTCACTCGGGGAATCGAATATTTAATATTTTCATTTCCTCGCTTTGGTAACGAGGCAAAGCGCGGCGTTGAGTTCGGCCACTCAACACACAATGGCTCAAAAAACTGCGGAACCTGTTAAACGGAAGGGTCTTATTGGGGCAGGAATGATGAGTATCCTAACACTAGTTTCCCAGGTTCCCTTTGCCTACTCTGCTATATGTATATGATTCGTATAGTCGTAATCTATTTATTGTATACTGACGGCCCGCATAGAGATGATACACGATTTTCAAATATTAAACTTTCTTCAATGTAATACGAGCACGGTTATGAAGCTTTGGGAAAGCTTAATTAACAAACTTTCGGAAAAGTGAAAATTGGAATTCCTGCTGCTATTGCAATTGAATGTGAAGCTCGATTGTACACGTCAACCTTCACACATGTGCCTTGTATTGGAGACAGTGGCTTAAGAGATTTTTTTTTATCTATACAGATATTTCGTTTTTGTATGTAGTTTTATAGAGATAGGATATAGTATTCTTTCTTTTATTGACACAATTGATAATTTTAATTATATCCTTTTTAGGTAAAACAGTCATTTTATTGTCCGTCTGTCGAGATCTTAAGATTTCTTAAAGGTATCACGTAGAAAATAATATCAAATATTTAAGTCTTAAATTCAAAATAAACCAAGCTTCTAAGTTAACGCAATAAAAAAAAAGAATATTTACGCTTTGATTTTGCTTTATTTTGTATGAAACTTGTCCCTTAATCAAAACCTTAAAGGTATTTATTGTGGACTTACCGGTATCAAAATTGGCACGAAGTGAGAACTTACAATACAAATATAGGAGAAAATCCTAAAAATTGAAGTTTATTGATATTTCACTGAAAAAAAAATATCATTACAGACTTACATTCGTAGTGTATTTCATACAAAATGTATGCATATTTAATATGAATTGAACTACAAATACAAATTTGTAATGATTACATTTGTCATTTTTTATATTTCCCGTTGGCTTACAATCCCAAAAACAGTACGGAAGCTTCGGTGAGTGTTTCCGACTCGCACTTAACCGCTATTTTTATTATTTAACAGACAACATAACAGATTGATGAGGCGGGATACAGCATGAAGCTTCAAAACAAAAGAATAAATAATAAAGTTGATTCATTGTTATAAGGAATTAATTCATCGTAATACAATATAAATGTATCAGTAATATAATTGTAATAAATAAATGTATCATTTATATTAAAATCAAAATAAATCAGCTTCACGCTGTTTCCCGGACACAGCAGGGTAGACAGAGGGAACCTATTATTTGAGACACTCCCTTCCCCAATTTCTGCTGAATTCTGGAGGCATTGCGTGTTGAGTGGCAGAACTCAACGCCGCGCGTTGCTAAGTTTAAGTAAATATGTCATCTCCTCGTGTGGGGATCGAATCCTCAACTAGTTACAGTTTACAGTCACACTTTGTGCCTCTTCGGTTTCCAGGAGGCGCGGGTTCGAGTCCCGCTACGTTAAATTTTTTATACGTTTTCTAAATAAGTATTTTTCATTTATATTGTGTTTACAAAACATAAATGTATCATTATAAAAAGAAAAGACCGCACGTAGAGTCACATAAGATAAAATAGGGAAATCTCTTGACATCTTAAACGTACATACGAATAAAGAAAAGACAGATACAGCGCTTACGAGATCTTTGTAAGTTAAAAACGAAGTAATCCTCTACACAAATTGAATACATGATTTTGTTGGTTCACAGAATTGTTTGCGTTTATATATAGCCAAGATTTTTTCTAACCGTGTACATTTCAATGAAATCAAATAAAAATTCGTCTTACTCAAATAAAATTCAAATTCGAGTCGAGTGATACGAGCTGCTCGCGGAGATTCAATCAAGTAGGGATTCGATTGTGGCATCGCCTCATTTGTATAAATGAACGAACGAGCCGTGAAACCTTTTTGCAATTTAATTACATTATTACAATGTTTTGTTTCTATATGGTTTTGTAATAAAGGAAGGCTTGGCTTAGGCTTTTTTTTATGGATAATATTTTACAAATAATTTTGTTCATTTAACAGATTTTTTTTTTGGAGCAGGATACCGGCTGGTTGTGGGTTCGATCCCCACTCGAGGAGATGAAATATTTACTTAAATTTATATTTCCATTTCTTCGCTCTGGTGTCGAGGCTAAGCGGCGTTGAGTTCTGTTTCTCAACACGCAATGCCTCCAGAATTCGGCAGAAAGTGGGGAACGGAGTGTCTTAACACTAGGTTCCCTCTGCCTACCCTGCTGTGTGTGGGATACAGCGTGAAGCTGATTTGATTTGATTTGATTTGATTTTAGATAATTGTGTTTCTTTCGAAATCTTAGTTAGTTCTTCCTCTTGAATAAATGTTTTTATATATTTATTCAAGAGGAAGAACTAACTTCCTCTTAATGGTGGAAAGCGAGGAATGGATTGTCTAAACACTAGCTTCCTTCTGCATACCCTGCTTTTTTGCAGGATTGCATTAAGAAGATGGTGAAACATCAGCATAGTTGTGTATGAAGTCGTAGAAAATACTGCTGCAGAGATGCAATCTCTTCGTAGGTTCGCGGAGCCAGTTTAGCTGACCGAGGCCGCAATGAAGAGCTACACAGAATGGCAGGTGCTGGCAAAAAACGTTTATTAAGGAAGAGTGAAGAGACATCGGTTGACCTCTAAGAACACAGTATCAACGATACTGGACGTAGGTCGCTCATCAAGGACCAAAAACCATAATACAATCTAGAAAAATATGTATGACGTTTATAAAATTTGACGCGACGAAAGAGATATGTAGAGGCTGTAGGGTTTAACTACGCTAGGGATGAAGCGTGAAGTTAATAAAATCTCTATACATTATGTCTTAAAGTGTCTCTCTCTCTCTATATAAAAATTGTTCAATGCTTAGGGCATGATGTAAATAAAAATATATACATAGTTACTTTCACATTTGTTATATTAATTATACGTTAGGGTTCTTAATTTAATTAATATATTTTAATTTTTTTGCTCTGGTGTCGAGGCAAAGCGCGGCGTTGAGTTCCGCCACTCAGCACGCAATGCCTCCTGTATTCGTCGGAAAGTGGGAAATGAGTGTCTTAACACTAGGTTCCCTCAAATATGACTATAAATAAAAAATACTTTTATATTAGAAATAACTAAAATTTAAGAGAATTTATATTTATTTCCAACAACTTTTCTTACCTTGGGAGGACTTAAGAACGGTAACACGAACACTATAACTGAGATTGAAGCTTAATATTTCGCAAGCAGGGCTTTAGAACGAAAAGTAATTGAATTCCTTACTTCATTTTCAGAGGATTTCTAACGATTAACAAAACGAAAGTTGGCAATTTTTTCCAATTTCATTTGAAGGTTTTATATTTTAAAGTTGTTCCGTTGATTTTAATAAAATACTTTAAATGGTTAATGGATTATTAAAAAAACTTTAAAATATATTTATCCACATGTAAAGTAATTTCATATTAGTTACATAAAAAAAGTAGGAGAAGAGGTCGGTCGTGGCGTAGAGGCACAAAGTGTGACTGTAAAATCGACTGGTTGTGGATTCGATCCCCACTCGAGGAAGTGAAATATTTATTTACATTTATATTTTTATTTCTTCGCTCTGGTGTCAAGGCAAAGCGCGGCGTTGAATTCCGCCACTCAGCTCGCAATGCCTCCAGAATTTGGCGGAAAGTGGGGAACGGAGTGTTTTAACACTAGGTTCCCTCTGCCTACCCTGCTGTGTGTGGGATACAGCGTGAAAGTGATTAAAATAAAAAAGTATTTTTCATCGGCTTTAGTAGTATTGTATGTATTATATATTGCTATATATAATACATACATAGTTATGTACAATCCTACAAAGCTGTTTATTGAAACATATCTATAAAACGACCCATATCCACATAAAAACAATTTTCCGTTCAATCTGAGTATAGGTCGGAAAACAGTCTTATGTATACAACAAGAAGCAACGGCGATGCGACTCTACGTAAAGCCCTAGCTTCCTTAACAAGCACTTGGAAGACTGCCAAAATAGCAAGCGTTATTTAAAGCGTAATACTCAACATCGATTTTATTTGTCTTTGTAAAAGATTTTCTTTAAATAAGTCAAAACCGAACACTTTAAGCTTTTAAAATGACGATATTCATAAAAGAATGGATGAAAAAGATTATTGAAGTTAAGTTATAGGAATATTTATTTACAATGTTTTTTAAAATGAATATTTGAAAAATATATCTATTTATTTTTATGTGTTCAATTTCTTCATTATTCATTCATTTGCAAACGGACTTAAAAAAATATTTTTTTATTTAAAAGAAACTGTACTTCCCCTTTAGTCCTATTACCATCAAGTCAGGATCTGATGATGAAATCCCAGGAAAATTGAGGGAAAACTTAAAAATTTAAAAGGTACGTACTTTTAAATGATAAACAAAAAAGTAAAATAAAAAAAATTACATATTAATACAGAATACTAAAAGTAGCGCATTATTAATGACTAGAGGGCGCGTGCGGCTTCGCCCGCTTATTAGGAGGGAATCCAAAAAAAACCACGAAACACGTGTTCAGTAAAATATTTTTAACAGTCTGAATTTATTTTTTTATAAAAATCGGTGGCAATTTAAAGATTTTTCCATATAAACGTTCAACCCCTTATTTGAACCCTTAGGAGGTGAATTCTTAAAAACCATGAAACACGTGTTCAATGAAATATTTTTAAGAGTCTGAATTTCAAATTTTATAAAAATCGGCGCAGATTAAATTTTTTTTCCATACAAACTTTCAACCCCTATTTCATCCCTTTAGGGTTAAAATTTTTCAAATTCCCTTCTTAGTGGATGTCCAGAATATGAAAGTAAACATCTGCCCAAATTTCACGTTTCTACCATCAGCGGTTACGGCTCTGCGTGCGTCTTACCTCAGTCAGTCAGCACAAGTCCTTTTATATATATAGATCAACGGATGATGAATTTTCTGTAGCACAAAAATATTTCGTTCCAACATAGATACTGTCGTTTTCAAACGCTTATTAAATATTGTGTTATACATGAGTAACTAACTTTACAATACACTTAATCCTTGTAAGTGTTCCGCCCATTAGTTGATATGAATATTCTTGTGGTTTTAAAAACCTTTTTTCCACGTGAAAAACGCAGTACTTATTACTAAGTAGTAGTAGTATTTTATACGGTGTTTTCTATTCAAATTTTATGTAAATTTATATTGTTAATAAATAACAGTAATACTAACAACTATTATAAGGTCTTAACGTAAGTTCTCTTTAATTATTTCACCATTAGGTATATGAACAAAAAAAAATAAACAGACATTTATAAAGACCAGGATATGAGGCCAGTTGTGGCGCAGGGGCACAAAATGTGACTGTAAAATTGGCTGGTTGTGGGTTCGATCCCCACTCGAGGAAATGAAAATATTTATTTACATTTATATTTTCGTGCGCGGCGTTGAGTTCCGCCACTCAAGGCACTATGTCTCCAGAACTCGACGGTAAGTGGGGAACGGAGTATCTTATCACGATCAGGTTCCCTCTGTCTACCCTGCTACTACTACTACTAAAAAACTACTGCAAAGTGTTCGGGTTTTCAAAGATGTAAAGATGATGTTACTAAATATACGCGATTAATCCGGGTAAAATAGTTGAATTTAAAATCTGTAATAATAGTGAAAATCAATCAATGTTCACAAGGAGACTTAACTTTGTAAAATTAAAATGCAAACCGACCGCTAATTCTAGTGAACTATAATTGGCTTTGTTTATTAATCGATTGTTAGATAGATACATACAAGTGAAGCCAATACAAGAGTGTTAAGCGCAGTTTGCATTAAGGTTTTTTTGTTTCAAAAATTACCATTGATCAATTTAAAACATCAATCGTATTTGAAACTGGAACTATTTAAGAGTCCTAACATAGTAGTTGCATCCACAGCGACAGTAAGGTAGACTTTTAGGAGTGCTTCCATGACCACTTCAATTTTACGCCCTGTTAGAGGTCACGACCTAATTGCAACTGCGTAGGTAAGTAAGAGATATGTGCTACGCTGTAGGTAGAATGTTACACAGTCAGGTTTAATTACATTTATTCATTCGTTCATTTGTTTCATATAGGAAATATTGTGGAACGTAATATAAACATGCCATCGTAGCGTAGTGGGTATGCTTTTGACGCAAAGTCGATAGTTTTGGTCTCCATTCACAGTCAGGGGAAATTACTTATTTTTGTTACTCCACTGTGGTACAATGAAGCGCGCCGAAGGAAAATCAACTTTCGTTACTGAAATAAACCGGAAAATGAATTAGAACGGAGTGCCTTGGCACTAGATTCCCATTGCCTACCCAATTATATACAACGAGGTCCAGAGTGTATTTAAAGAAAATACTTTTTAATGCTTAGAGCATCGAAATACAGCGTCTTATATTGCTGTTTAAACGTGATAGATAGGCTGTTTCAAAATCCTCGAGAGAGACGGATAAAGGGAAAATTGGCCGCGATAAATTGTAAACTACGTAGGGCCCTAAGGTCTTGTTTTACACTGACAGCAAAACTCTTGGTACAGTTAGTAGTAAGTCACAGTTTGCGTTCCGACTTATATTGCTTTCTAAGCCTATTTTGTTACTAGAGTGCTTTGTTTCTTCTCATACGCCTATACAAATAAACTTTTTATGATAGTGCAAATTATAGAAACATTTTATGGTACTAGAACATTTTCGATACAAAAAAAATAAAAATAAATAAAATATAAAAACGAAACTCATAAACCGACTGCATAAAAGAATCTAAAATCTGTTTGAATACCTATTGAATGACAGGTATCATACAACGATACCACTCGACATTTGACATTTGAGCAATGAGCAATGTCTATTATTAGCTACATTTACTGCGTTTATTTACGTTGTAAATTTTTTAAACAATTTGAATATAAATAATTATCGAAGCATCGTCAAGAAAATTATGTTATTTAGTATCAAAACAGCCCAAACCATTTGGCTATAGTCGTTTTACATTTCTAGTCCGCAGAAAATATTGACATCAAGAAAAAAAGGGCATGTGCGACTCGGACTCCCTGATCGAAGGTTCCGTATCAATTTCAGTCAACGGGAATTACATGTTATAAAACATGATAAACTTAACTTTGGAGGCGTATGCACTCATTTAGTATGAAATGAATCATTATACATATTATTCGGATTTTTTCCTTTTTTTGCACTTTCAAACGAAGTCAAAGTCAAATAATTTTATTTAGAAGAAGAAAAAGTTACATGCTTCATGTTTTGAACATCGAATAATTTACCACCAGCTCACTAAAGTTGCCTCACACCGAGAAGAACCGCCGCGAGAATCTCGGCGGTACTTTTTAAATACATTATATACCAATATGCATTTAATTATTTGTGACAATATTACTTATGTTACAGACTCAGACTGGAGCGAGCATTTCATTTCCCAGATGTGCTATTATTTATAAAATCATTAATTTGTTAATAACCTTTAACACACATGTGTTTTCACAACTTTTTTTAAATTGTGACATAGAATGTTCTTGGACGTTTTCTGGGGTCCCATAAAAGACTCACGGACTCGATGCATTCGGGTTATAGGTGCGATAAGATTACTCCTATTTCTAGTATTCATATTATGTACATCACCAATTTTGATGAAATCATTCATATTTTTCTTAACATTTTCAAAAATGTATTGAGATGCTGTATTAACTGTATATTCACTTCTTGAATTTTTTACCTTAACAAATCTTTAGGGGCCTAGTTGCAGATTGGGCGAATAACTGGCTTCTGCAAGACAATAAAAATATTTAATATCGACTTCATTATCCCAGAGTAGAATGCCACAGGACATAATACTATGAAAGTAGACCAGAACAAAAAGAACAAAGCGAGCCTTTTCTACGCCAGTTAATACTCTGATTTTTTAACCGTGAAAGCTGCTGAGCTAAGACTACTCACCAATCCATCAATATGGAGCCCAAGAAGTGATCCTATAAAATTCAGTATAAACGGAGTGGACGGACACTAAAAATCTGAATCTATTACAATTTTTCACATTTCACACGAGTATGACATCGTAGAAAAAAAATTGGAAATACGTTGCTTAGTAGTACCTACATAATTCTTATTAATCACAAGCAGAGCAAATAATCTTATTAAAATAAAAAAAAAAACTATTGTTAATATTTTGACGTGTGTAGGTAGTTTTGTTTTGCGGAATACCGTACTCTTAGGTGTCTTCGCGCGTTAGAGGAAGCAGGCAGCGACTGTGGCTAATTTGTTCGCTGCAGCAGCACCCGAGGCTTTAGACCTGCTTACTTCCTTCCGTTCACGCGATGCGGACCTAAATGAGGGCACTCCGACTTAATGACGACCGCCGCCATTTTGGTAACGACAGACATTATCGTTTTCGCATCAATAACGTGCGACTTTATAAAATCTCAATTACTACAGAACGCCATATTTCACGACGATCAATAAATTTGATTGGCATTCCAATCAAGATTGACCAAACATTTATTTCTTTTTTTTTACAAAAGGCTATACGAGGAATGGAAGTTTAATTCACTCGGAACGAATTAATTATTTTGCAACGTTGTGAATTGTGATGTTGGATTATTTCTACTCGACATAAAATGTATGTATAGTACGAGAATTTAAGAAATAATAAGAGTTCTGTTTTCGAACTATTCATATTGTATTGAAAATTATATAAAAGTTGTACAATTTAATTTAAAAAAAAAATGTACTACTCTATCAAATATTGAGTCAATTTATGGATGAGAAAATGTCTCCGGGGCGATTCAAGAACGCAAATAAATTGCATTCACTTCTTCAGAGCGACCACTATCCAATATTCTTAAGTCGTATTCGATGCCACCATTTATCATCGGTTTCCTTTGGAAAAGCTTTAAACATACGGACATTACAAACTGTCATGTCACTTGCTGTAAATCGAAAATGATATAGATTGAAGACATCTAAAGATATAAGATAAAAATATTGGCGAGATCAAATTACCGTTGATCTTATTAGAACATATCGGCAAACATAAATAATTAATAAGGAATAAATGATGACGATATGAGAAACTTATAAAAAAAAAGTATACATATAAGTGTAAAATACATCTATTTTATGTTTCTTTTATTGTCCTACTTTCAACTCACGCATTCATTCTTTACAATCACTTCAAGAAATATATTATGTTGAAATGTACATATGTTAATATTTTTATTTTAATATATCTCGAGGCTTGCATTACTTTTTCACGCTGTTTCCCGCATGTGGTAGGGTAGGGAGAGGGAAACATGGGAACCTAGTGTCTGTTTAACGCTCGGTTTCTATTAACACACCTCCGTTTCCTGCTTTCTGCCGAATTCTGGAGGCACTTCGTGTTGACTGACAGAACTCAACTCCACGCTTTGCCTTGTTATCATTGCGATAAAATGAAAACATGAAATATTTCAATTCCTCGAGTGGGATTTGAACCCACAATCTGTCGAGTTTACAGTCGCACGCATGTGCTCCTGCGCCACAATTACCCTCCTGATTTACTTTATATTTTGGATTATTCTAAATATAAACTAGCTAATAATACTTTAAGTAAATTTTCTATATATGTGTCTATGTTAATTAATTTGCGCTCAAATTTGAATCCTATACCTATTGTCTATAGTAAGTAAATATCGTCTGCACTAATGTTTATTCATGCAATCGAGGCGCGGTTACGTCGTATGTGACTGAATCTGACGATAACAGGTTCAAATCGTGCACAGTTTAATGTTTATATTATAGGCACATTTTTTCAATACTGTTTCTGTATACTAATGCTATGCGGTATTTCGTCGTTAGGTTCTTAGTGTTACTTAAAACAACGAGGTTAGCTCAGTTATATTTATAAGCTATGCAATAGAATAAGAGAAATAATCTTAACTAAATCAAGAATGAGACTTTATTAACTTACGGCCTAATGAGGCCGTCGTGGCGCAGGGGCACAAGGATATGACTGTAAAGCGATAAAATATTATATATTACTATTTTTTTTCCTCGCTCTGGCATCAAAGTAAAAATCCGACGTTGAGTTCCGCCACTCAACCCGCAATGTACATAACACACTTGTTGTATGCCGCACACAGCAGGGCAGTTGTAACGAACTTAGTGTTAAAATTTGTTGCTCTGTTTTCTGAATTCGCGATATTACCTGCTGAGTGACGTAATTCAACGCCACATTTTGGCCTTGTCTAGCTTGAGTGGGGAACTGAAAACATTTATTAATTTTCCCGAGCAACAATATAACCGAAAACTTTCACGTTTCCAGTCAGACGTTAGTCCTACTGTTTTACTGTGCCACGACGGCTTCACAAAGGTATCATATTAGAATAGATCTTTCTATTTACATTAGAATTTTTTTTAATCATTGAACTTATTTAGTGCTTGTAACAAGTCAAGTCGTGCTATTAATGCACCGTCATAGCCTTATTGAATCCGGCAAACACTCGTCAGGAGCACGCACGACAACAACGGCGCTTCAACGTGAGCTACTAAACGTGAACATCCATCACAAAAGTGACATCTATTCGCATTAATTTCTTTCTTTGTGAAAATACAATCTGTATTCGTATTATGAAGTCTTTTGTGCTTTTAAAACGACAGTATTTTTTACATTTGTTCATGATTTTTTTTTAAATTAATGGAATTGACATAAAAAGTCATCATGATTTATTTAGCCTCGATTACATCATTCTCAATCATGGTACTGTTTGTAATAATACTTGTGATAATTGGTAAAAAATTGTGATTAGTAGAAGTAGGTTGGCAATTCAATTATAATTATTAAAGCCCAAGATCTCAGGGCTCCCAGATCTACGTTATTTTGAGATGCTGCGCTCGTATTTTTTTTCTCATCAGAGTTCAATAGTAGACCTTTTGTATCATTTAATAGTTTAAAACTATTGATTTATAAATATTGGAAATAACATTAACACAAAAATATCTTTATTATATTTTATCAAAAGGTTTCAAGTAATTGAGCGAAAAAAGAATTAGTGGTGATTTTTTTAGAAGAAATTTGTGGATCTCTGAAAATTTCATAAGTCTGGCTCAACGATAACATGCTAAAAATGTACTCGGATCATGAAACAGTAAATAATTGTTGACCTTATAACGAGAACTGACTATATTTAAATCGATTTCTTTAGATATTTACATAAGTGTTTGCATTTCACCAGTCTACTGTAATCAGACGACGCTTATAGATTCCAAATATTTTGATATTGTAAAACTATCCTAGCACAGGCCGTGAATTGGCTAATGCACTTGGGTACTTGTTAATATTACTTTCACAGGCTGGCAAAAAATCACAAATTTTCAAATATCTGCCGAACCACTAAAAATCGCTAAGAATACATGGGGGTGAAATGGATAGGACCTGAGGTTCCACTCATAGACAACCGTTGATCAGTCGATTACGTTACGCTCTGTATATGTACAAAAGTATAGATAATATGTTTCTAAAAAATATCATCTTACCAAATATTGTACAAGTATTTAAAAAAATGGTCCAAAAAGCAGTTGTGCTATCGATGTTTGGTGCTGTCACTTTAGTGAAGGATAGAATTTTATTTCAATTATTTTAGTTTTAAAATACCGGAAAAAATAAGGCGTTCAGATCCTCCCCTCAGTATGCACCAACTCAATTAAGAAAAGAGGAGATATTAAAGATGCGGGTAATGAAATAGAAAAGATAACTAATTAATAATTCCTATTACTTAAACATTTTAATTAAAAATAAAATCAGAACCAAGAACAGTTATGTCTTATAATTTGTCTAAGAATTAATAAACATTGATTTGTTTGATTTGTCTCTGGGAGGCTGTGATATAAGAAAGAAAAATATTTTTGCAAGAATTTATATGAAAATATTCCAGTGCCAGTGCCAGTCACGGCGTAAACACAACTGGTTATATGTTCGATCCCCACTGGAGAAAATAAAACATTTATTTCAATTTATATTTTTATTTCTGGTGCCGAAGCAAAGCGCGGCGTTGACTTCCTCCACTCAACATGCAGTGCCTCCACAATTCGGCGCAATGTGGGGAACGCACCAGGTTACCGCAGCCTATGCCTGCTGTGTGCGGGATACAGCGTGAAGCTAATTTAATTTATTTTGATTTATATACAAAATATGAAGTAAGTAATTAATTTTTATTTCATCTTCATAATTAAAATATTAAATATATTTATATAATAATAAATAATATTTAGTTGTTAAATGGAAGTTGGTACTAGCTGTTAAACACAAGATGGAAGTATATTTAATATTGTTAGCGTACTCGTGTAAAAGAGGGTAGATTTAGGTGGAAAATAACTATTAAAGCAGTGGAATTGTGTCAATCGGGGGCACTCGCTTGTAAGTGACGGCTCCTATTGGAAGGAAACTAGTGT
>DWMY01002113.1:0-12520 GCA_018249775.1 Heliconius hecalesia formosus
AGACAAAAATTCCAAAAATGTTGAAAATGGATTCTGTTAATTATCCTTTAACACCCTGGCTATTTTTTTTTTAAATATTTTCAATGTACAGAAACGACTTTTCTACAGATTTATTATAAGTATAGATTTTATAAAAAAGAAAAATATGTAAGTAATTTTAGCAAGTTGGAGAAAAAAGAGTATTATTATAAATCTTTTTATTTTGATTCGAACTTATTCGTCAAATAGTTACGGTCAAACAAATCAAGTCAGTGGGAAAATTATAAAAAAAAATGTCAACTTCACTAGTCTAGTAGAACAAAGGCCTCGTGTAGAATAGAAGTAAAAAAACTGTCAATTGTTATTCTAGATATAATTACAGTTATCTTTAGTGCGTACGTACGTAGTACTAAGTGAGTACCGATTATGAAAAATTGTGGGATATTTACTACAAGTATGTTACATAGACTGTCAGTCATTTAATTTTTAATATAAATTGTCAAATATCTTTTTCTTTCATATATTTTATACCAAATCTGGGCTGTGATACTGATCACTAGGGATCCGAATGTGAAAATCTTAAAAAAGAAGTACTACTGAGCCTCTAGGACTTTAAAGTGGAATATTACCACAGCAAAATCCGATGAAACGATACAAGAATATCGAAATCTCTGAGAAGCTAGGGGTGAAAGAAAAAACCGATCACCTGAACGCTCTCTTTCATAAGTCGAGAAATCTGGATGGAATACATGTAGAAGATCACTCTTATCCATTCTCATCAAATTCGATCCTGAAGATAGGTAAGGATGTCGGAGCCTACAGGCCTATCACTATCAATTAATGGCGAAAGCCATATTGACTGTCATTGAAATTAACTTGTGCCTTCCTTGAGATATCCCTCGGCAATGTTTTTTTTATGTAGTGTATTATGGAGTGGAAGGAACATGGCTTAAGTCAACCCTCAGAAGTTGAGAAGTTTGCGAGGTAACCACTACAGTATACAAACAAACAGTTAATATTGCATAAGAGATATTGCATGATAGTGAAGATGAGCTGAAACCATGTCAATAAACGCCCTTGTTTATAAAATAATCGCCCTTTCAAAAGTTATGCTTACAACATTCTTTACCTTCAGTTTTAAAAAATTAAACAAAAATAGCTTCACGCTGTTGCTCCCATACAGCAAGGTGTGGAAGAGGTTAAGACACCCCGTTCCCCTTGCTCTTCCCCAATTTCGAAATCGAGTAGCAGAACATTATGCCGTCCTATGTCTTGTTATCAGAGCGAGGAAATGAAAAAAAAATCATTAAGGCAAGTGGGAATTGAACCTACTACCATTGCGTTTATAGTCAGATAATGTACTACTTGACTATGGCTTCATATTTTATCTGTGCCACGCTGTATCCAGCATATAGCAGGGTAGGCAAAACCACGCATTGACCAATATTCTAGACGTCACGTTTTCAGTAACAGAAATTAACACGATTCAATAATTACAATAGGTCATCCTTCCAAGTGGAAATCGAACCCACAACCAGCGCGTTCATACTCATACACCCAAGCCACCCATAGCCCCAAATTTATATACATAATATAGTAACAATAGTTCCTCATATCTGTCCATCTCGACGCATATAATTAGATTGGCTAATGCAAGGGTGATGTGAAAAAAAAAACAATTTTTCGCCCAATTATCATAAAGGGGCCACTTGGTGTCCCACGGTGTGTGCCAAGTAAAGCATTTACAACATAATTGGTTAGATAAATCATCTTTTAACTAGCTCTTTTTGTAATATGAGATACTAACTTGTATATAAAACGCTACAACAAATTTAACTCTGACCTAAAGTTTTGTAATATAGCCTATTGCCTTTCTCGATAAATGGGCTATCCAACACAGAAAGAATTTTTGAATTCTAACCAGTAGTCACTGAGATTAGCGCGTACAAACAAACAAACTCTTCAACTTTGTAATATCCTTGTAATATAGTTTAGTTGCAAGTAAAGTACATATATAGATTATAGTTTAGTTGCAAGTAAAGTAGTTGGGACAATGATTGTGAGTTCGATTCTAACTACGTTAAGTTCGAAACAACTTCTCCAGTTGGATAAGATGAGAACGGAGTGTCCTAACAATAGGCCGTTTTTAAATAAATCAAAGACGCTGAAATTCGATTTCACCTAAAACTTATTGTTATTAAATAATAATAATAATTCAATAAAAGAATATAAAAAATACATAATTTATAGATCTAGCTATTATAGTGTCATCTATTTTTAATCAAGTTTTAAAGTGTTATTCCACACTTAGGAAACTTTCTAAATAAGTATTATAGTGTCATCGTCGAACAACATACCGTATAACTGTAAGCGATGGCTCTGAATTTGATTCAAGGCAAAGTGACCAAATGTGGCGTAGAACTCCGCCACTCGTTTGAATACAGTTGAGCAATAGAGGTGTCGTAATACTACTTGGTCCCCTCAGTCTCCCATGCTGTGTGAGCTACACCATACATATGGCACAATTGTTCTATATACTTAGCAGAATTACTCAACAAGTGGAGGTTCAAGTCCCATCGCGTAAATTAAGATTCATTCCTAAGATAAAACTATTGTAACTAAATTAATAGTGCGAATTAAAAGCCTCGTCCCACGGTGTGTCGGTTACATACGCTGGTTGTGGGTTCGATTTCGCACTTTGAAGTTTTTTTATCTGGTTTCACGGTTGTTTAAGTTCCGCCACCAGATATCAAAGAAAAGAAAATCGAGCCCAGAACCAGTCGCGTTTACTGTCAAACACTTGCGCCCCTGCGCCACGACTGACCTCAAAGAAATGCCGAAAGTATTTTTCAAACGAACGTTATTTTTAAAGAACGATTAACGAATTACATATTTTTGTCGATGAATAGACTATCCGAAACTAACCAATTTTTGAAATAAGCACGTGTACCAATCAAATTCTTCAGAAAGTTCACTTAAAACACATTAAGAACCCTAGGACAAGCTGTAAACGGAATTCGGAAACCGTAGCGATTGACACTTTTTCACCTCGGCTATCCCGCTAGGGATAAAGCGTGAAGCTAGAAAAAGCACTCAAACCATTAGTAGCATCGAACCTATAGCCTTCTTGTATACTTTTTACATGAGGTACAAAGGAAAAATCATTGTCAGTTCACAATAAACTTGACTTAACTTGGGATATTCTCACGCGTGCATTGCGTTACTTCCCCTTTCAGTCTGGTCTAGACTTTTTGTGTAATTACCAATACCTGCCGCTATGAATACTATAATTAGACCTAATCAAACATTTCTAATACTATATTGTTCACTTGTTTGCATACACCTGTTAGTCAATAGATATACTTGGTCCAGTGGTACACGTGTACGCTAGAACGCTGTGAGTTCGATTTCTATTCGGTGGTATAAATTTATTTTATTTTCTGCCTCTGGTAAAATACATATATATTTTTATTTATCATGTATATATATGAGGTTAAAGATATTTTATTTCCATTAAAAGACATAGGCCACTTACATGGAAACATTGGTAATCAAATTAAAAATAGTTGCCGATCGTACATTAGTTAAATACAGTGACACATTTTTTTTTATTGCTTACTCGTTTGATGCGTTTGTTTTTTTTTAGAGTGGGTAGTTTTTAATTATATATTCGGATAGTTGTGTTTTAAATGCATCAAAAGAGCTTACATTCCTTAAAGTAGACGGCAAATTATTGTATAGTCGTGCCCCCTCATAGGTAAACATTTTTTTTCCAAGCTGTCTTCTGGTTTTAGGTAAAATCAATATACTCGCACGTCGCGATATATAAAAGGACATGTACCTGACTGACTGAGGTAAGACGCACGCACAGGCCACAGTCGTAACCGCTGTGCGTAGAAACGTGACATTTGGACAGATGTTTATTTTCATAATCTGGACATCCACTAAGAAGGGATTTTGAAAAATTTTAACCCTAAAGGGATGAAATAGGGATTGAAAGTTTGTATGGAAAAAAAATTTAATCGGCACCGATTTTTATAAAATTCAGACTCTTAAAAATATTTCCCCCACTAGTCTCTGATAAATCCATTTCATAGCTGCAGGTCCACAGGACAGAAGTCACCTATAGGTTTAGATTACGCGGCAAATTTCATTCAAAATGCGGCCAAATCGATGCATATCTTTTGATTGCATTGACTTAGGAGCTTGATTTATTCTTTGCTCAAAGGGACCGGAGACTAGAACATTTGATAATAATTTTTGAGCTTGATCGCACCACGCGATCTCGAGATACATGTTCCTGACAGACGGACACCAAAGTGATGCTATAAGAGTTCCGTTTTTATTTTTAGATACGGAACCCTAAAAATAGAATAAAGAATCAGTGACTCCTTTCATCTTTGTTTATATGAGCTATAAAACTTAAAAACCTAATTTTTCGCATTTTGAGAAATTCTCTATTAGTGCTCATTGTACGCCAAATTTCAGCGTTCTACGCCGCGTTTAGTTTGACTGTACGTTGTCTGTCAGTCAGTTAGTAATAAAAGAGGTTTTTTTTGTTTTACACTGTATCTCGCACGTAGCAGGATAGGCAGAAGGAACTTAGGAACCTAGTGACACTTTGTTTCCCTTAAGACACTTCTGTTTTTGGCATTGCGTGCTGAGTGGCGGAATTCAACGCTGCGCTTTAACTCTTTACCATAGCGAGGAAATGAAAATATGAATTATAGAATTTCTTCGCGTGGGAATCGAAGCTATAACCTGTCACGCTTACAGTCGTAAGCTTGTGCTCCTTCGCCACCATTCCGCGGACGAAAATATTTTATATAGTTTAAAATAAATGCCTTCATGCTTAAGGTTCTTCATCTTTGGCATTGCGACTTACAAATTACAATAATCATAAAAAAGTTACGTAAAATCTTCTCACGAAAACGCGCTCGAATTGTTGTAGTTTTATTTTTTTTAATGTCACCGTGTAATGTATAATAAAAAAAAGTATATCTGGGTCAAGATGTAACTTTAATGAGTTTTTTTTACAATATAAATACATAATATAAAATCTTAATTAGTAATTAAATAATAGAATTAATAAAAATACGAAGCTATAGATAGAGGTCATCGGGTCGTGGCGCAGCGACTGACAGTTAATGCGACGTTTGTGGGTTTGATTTTGGAGGAAAAGTTATTTTAATTTTCTCACTTTAATAACAGGACAAAGCGCGGCGTTAGGTTCAGCAACTCAATATACAATATCTTGAAAATTAGGTGGAAAGTTAAACGGAGTGCTTCAACATTAGGTTCCCTTTGCTTCCTAAGCAGAAAAAAGTGAAAAGATATTTTTTTTTGCTTTAATTCATCTGGTTTGTTTCATATCATCTGAAACCTAGTATTTAGACTGTATTGCGTGTTGAATAGCGGAACTATACGCTGGTCTTGGCCTCGTACCAGAGGGTGGAAATGACAGCATTCTCCCTAGTAGAAATGAAAACCACTAACGTCACATACAGTCACACGCGTGTACCACTGCGCGACAACGGCCTCAATTTCAGAATTAAAAGACAAAAAAACCAGATATTCGTCACAATATTTCCTATTCCAAAAGTCCCAACACCACAATTTAAATAATTACGTAAATAAGTGCGTGTATATTAACAAAGAATCTTTATATTGCGTGTTTTCAACCACTGCTCTATGTGTATCGATATTTAAATTAATCATTTCCGTTTTAATATTTAACTAGTGTTTACCCGCGGCCTTGTCGCCGTGGACAAATGAACATATGAACGTAGATAATAGTTATATATAACAAATCATCAGAGGCCGGTCGTGGCGCAGATGCACAAAGTATGACTGTAAATGCGACTGGTTGTAGGTTTGATCCCCATTTGAGGAAATGTATAACTTACTAATACTTATTTAAATGTATATTATCATTTCTTCTTTCTTCTCTTGTCTAGGCAAAGCACGGCGTTGAATTCTGCCACTCAACACGCAATGCTTCCAGAGTTCAGCGGAAAGTGGGGAACGGAGTGTCTTAACACTAGGTTCTCTCTGCGTGCCCTGCTGTGTGCAGGATACAGCGTGAAGCTGAACTATAACAAATCATGAGGTGAGGCCATTTTGACCCAAGGGCACAAGCGTGTGACTTGTGGGTTCGATTCCCACACGAACGTAACGAATCGTTGTCTGTACGTAGAAGATATATCAGAAAAAATATTAGAAGCCTTTATTAATGTTCTACTACTACCCAACTACTGTACCCATTTTTTTTTTGTTTTATGTTTGTCTGTGCATTTGTTCACGCTATACTATGAAACCAGATCTAATTGCAGTTGTCGCTATTGGAATCCCTTAAAATATTGTTTCATTTTATTACAATCGGTTAACAAATTAAAAAAAAATATTTCAGTGTTTTATTGTATTGGCTAAAACTTTAGCTATCAGTGTATGGATTTTGTTTTGTAAATAGATATTCATGTAGTCCAAGCGGGCCCAGCCACGCGGGGGCCACTAGTATTTAATATTTTCACTTCTTTGCGAGTTCCGCCACTCAATTCGCAATACCTTGAGAATTAGGCGGAAAGTGGGGAACGACAGTGTCTTAATAGGAAACGGAGAGTCTTAGCAATAGATTCCTTCTGCTACCCTGTTTTGTGCGGGATACAAAGCGAAAAAAATATATAGATAGAAGATATCTTATTGTATAAATAGAATACAATACACTAATACGACAATAGTATCGACATTACACCCATACAAAGTTGCGTCCTGTCTGTAGTCTATGCTTAAACATGTTTTTAATAACACCATATAGGTACCTAATCATATTTCTATACAGGTTTATTGAACCTCAGTTTCAAATTTCTGATGTATTAGTAATATGTGCCATAAAAATTAAACCTTGACAAAACTTTAATAATAAAATTGTTCATTTACTTAAAGTATAGAAAATGCTTATAAAATTTTGCTATGCTTAAACTTTTATAGTTAGTTGGTACTACAGAAGAAGAATTTATTAAAAGGGGTAGGGTAGGCAGAGGGAATTGAAACCTAGTGTTAAGACACTCCGTTTCCATATAAGACAGTTCCGTCCACTACTTTCCGGAACTTAGCGCCTTTACTTCGTTACCAGAGCGCGAAAAGGTAAATATTTAACATCCATTTCACAGAATGGGATTCAAACCTACAACCGTGGCGTTTACAGTCACCCACTTATGCTCTTGCGCCACGACAGCCTCATGTAAAGAAATGTCAATATATTATGTAATTATTGAATAATATATTGAAATATAATATACCGCAGAGCAATTGTGTCAGTAAGTCCTTTCCTGAAGCCCACTTTACACTTCCTAATTTATATACAGAGCGGTTGCATTCCGGAAATAGTTTTAGGTCAATGAGTTACATAAGATTACTTTAACCTGTATCTGAGGGCACGGCAGTGCCTGCGCCAAGTCGAGCGCAAAGTAAAGCACTGCCGTGCGATCCTTTTCGGGAACTACCACCGCGCTGGATAATTTTTGCAAAGATAGTAGATTCTATATCTATGAGTATAATGGCTTGGTTTGGTTCTATCTACGAGTATATTGGGCTCTTATCAGGGTCACTAGGTACAAAAAATTTTCAATGTTCCTTCATTTAATAGATTTTTTTTATGTGGGCATTAAAGTGATTAGGCCCTAAGCCCAATTTCAGCTCTCTAGGACTATACGAAGTACATTCGCTTCGCACTCGACTTGGCGGGGAGACCCCAAACTTTTTTAAGTAAACTCAACCACCAGATACACATTTATGCATCGATTTCGCTGCATTTTGTATAAAACTCCCGTAGAAAAGATGTGTTACAAACTTATATTTGTAGTTAATTTAATACAAAATGAATGGATATGTCCGCAAGCTTAAGTTTGTTAACTTTTATAAATTGTACTACCTACAATCTTGAAATTGGTATGAAAACTTCTGTAGGCGAGCCCTGCTCGCACTTAACCGATTTTTTTAGATTTACGCTGTACTATACATATAGCGAGGCAAAGATACCCTAGTGTTCATTCAATTCAGCTCAAATTTGGTATACTTCTTTAGTTCTGGTAACAATAAAATTAATAAAATGTGCTACCATCCAGTCAACTCAGTTTACACTACGACCAACGACTTTATTTTTTGATTTTAACCTTTTCAATTACTTTACAATACATAATTTATTTAATTTACTAGAAAATAAATGAAAATGTACAAAAAAGAACATTATAATAATAAGAAAAATTATCAACCGCAAATGTACTATGTCAGTTTCATTTTTCCTTAAGCCCATTTCCTATCTTTATATGCAGGGGTTCACATTCCGGAAGTGGTTGTTTGTAGATTAATGGGAGTTAAAAGACTGAGCTTATTCTAAATTTCTATGGCTATTTTGTTATTTTTATATGAGACGGATATTATAGATATTGAGACGGTGTTGGTTATCTTTCATACGTAATAAAATATTTTTATTTACTTATTTATTTGATACACACCGACTGATTATAAACGCAATTGTCTTTAGTTCGATTCACACTCGGAAGGATTAAATATAATCAATATTTAAATTATTTTCATTTCTTTACTTTGTCAGAGAGAAATTGTTGGGAAAGTGGGAAACGGAGAGTTTTAATACTAGGTTTCCTTCATCTACCTTGCTGTTCTGAAAAATAGCACGAAACACATAAAAAACTCTTTTATATAATTTTAGTAAACCAACCAAATCTATTAAGTTTATAATAACAATTTAAACTAAAATTCATCAATAATAAGACCATTTAATTGTAACCAAATGAAGGAAGAAACTAGGAAATTAAATGCAGGAAATTTTAGTACACGTAAGTAAAATGAAGGTGAACATGCGATGTCTCGTAACTAGGCTAATTCGAGTCTTTAGTTAATTTACATGCATCGGTTTTTTTAGCATGTTTCACGCTCTATCCCGCATATAGCAGGATAAGTAGAGAGGATCTCATTGTTAAGGCACTGGGTTCTCCACATTCCGTCTGAATTCTAGACATTGTCGGTGGAGTGACGAAACTCCCACATCCATGTATGTATGTCTGTATGTATGTATATCAGGTTTTTTTATTTACAGTAGCGAAAGGTCATTTGAGAATATAGTGTTAAAACACTCCGTTCCGCATTAATGTAACATTTGTCAGATGACAACATAAATAAAATCTGTTTGCTTGTTACTCTATACGGAATCAATTTTGATGAAACTTCATATAAGAAATTAGTAGTTTATTATAATTATAATTATAAAAAACTATTTTAACGTATAAATATATATATTTTTTTAAAATTATTTGACTGATTTTGCTAATGTGAATTATTCCAGTGAAAGTTACGGAAGTACTCACGGACTACGGTTCTCTAATTTTTCGTGTATCTACATATATTTTGTCATAATAAATTAACTATTATATTGAAATAAGGTTAAACAATTTTTAGGTACTAGTAAAAACTAATCACATTTTTATAATAATAATAATAATCAGCTTCACGCTTTATTTCGCAGGGTACACAACAGGACAGGCAGAGGGAACCTAGTGTTAAGACACTCCGTTCAACACTTTCCGCCGAATCATTCTACTCACTGCATATTGAGTGCCGGAATACAATTCAATTACATTTTTTATACGTATTGTTACGAAGAAATCTATTGTTAGGGCACTCCGTTATCCATTTCCCTTCGATTTTCAAGATATTTCTGGTCAAAAACTCGCAGACACTGCTCTGAGCTCCACCTTCACTTTGCAACACGACAGATAAAAAAAGTACTAAGAATTTACTTCTTTAAAGATAAAGTGTTAATTCATCCACTTTTCGCATTGTGTGTGTTGCTAAAAAAGACCCCTAGAATATAACAGTTTTTTGGCTGTATCCCGCATATAGCTGGGTAGGCCGAGAGAACTTAGTGTTAAGACATTGCTTGGTGAATGTTGGTACTCAATTTGGAGCATTTCGTCTTCCTACCAGAGCAAGCAAGTAAAACTAGTTAATTCCTCCGAGTGCAAATCGAACCCACAACCGTCGCATTTTATATAATGTATATATTCTAGTTCTCTTGCGAATACGCACATCCATAAATTAAATAACCATAATTAATTATTTTTACAAAAAAAAAACTCCCGAAAAATATGTAAATAAATTATGAGAACATTTTTTAAATATATTATACTTTATACTGAAATTTACTAAATGTATAAAAAATCTAATATAATAAATTTCATAACGCCTTTACGCCCAATACAATCAGTAAAATTTTTAACATACCGGGACTCAAACCCGCAACCTCATGTCGTTGAAGATCTTGTTTTCCATCCAAGTTGTATAAAGCGCCACTGGTACGAATCGAACCAACAACCACATTGATATTTTTACAAATCTCAAAACATTTTTCTTTTTTCTTTACAATCGGATTATGACTGACTTATTTTAGTTTTTAAAATATAAACTATTTAAGAAATCTAGACATTATTTATTCAAATGCACTATTACCTTTAAATGTAAGATAAAAACGTCAGTACTGTCAGTCCAAAAATTACTTCTAAGGCAGTTCAACTAAGAAGAGCCGACGAGGCACTCAGCAGTTGCTCTCTTCAAATATAAATTTACAGTAACTTTATACATTTTATTAGAAAAAAATGTCAGTTATGTCAGTAACTTGTTATAAAGTAAGTATAAATATTGTACATACCGTTTAGATCTCAACACAAACACAATCGACGCACAACTGAAGTTCTTCCGAAGGGGGGAGGTATATAAACGGGCATAATGTAATATTAGAACGTACATACTAGTTATGACGTTTGGTTTTCCTTATTAAAAGAGGTGGAAAGAGTGTCTTTCTTATTTGATAGATTGTAGAAGTGTAGAAGGTAGTGTTGCGACACTAAGCTAGTTTAAAAACAAAGCATACGATGAAAGTTTTGTGTTATAAAGAAATTTTCAGTTTTTACATATCTTTAAAAAATCCTTTTTTTGACACCTCATTCAAACACTCTTTCGGTCTCTACTCTCCGCCAAATTCCTGAGGCGTGTTGAGTGGCAAAACTCAACGCCACGCTTTGCTTCCTTACCAGAGTGAGGAAATCAAAATATGAAATATTTCAGTCCCCTAATGGGAATTGAACCCACATCAATTGCGTTCACAGCCACACGCTTGCGCCACGAGTGACCTCAATGTGATTATTTTATATTTTAATAAAAACACTATTATCCCAATAAAATTGAGATCCCCGGGTTTCCACAAGGACCAGGTTTCCACAAGGACCAGGTTTCCCCAGGACCCCCAATTTCTCAGGTTCCCTCTGCCTACCCTGTTAATTGCGGGATACAGCGTGAAGCTAAAAAAAATCTAGTAAATTACTATTTATATAATTGCGTACATATTTATTAAGATTAATGCGACCGTGTGAATAAATACTTTTGAACAAACAACAGTTAAGATATATATTTTTTTCATATATAATTTTATTACATGTATTTCCTGCATTCGGAGGAAAGAAAATCCATTCTTTATAATAATCAGATCGCCGAATCCCACCCACACATAGCGGGGTAAGCAGACGGTACCTAAGAACTTAGTGCTAAGACGCTCCGCTCAAAATAACTCATTTCCGTACCCTACTCTCCGCTGAATTATTCGCTTTACTTCGTTACCAGAGCGAGGAGTATAAATATAAAATATTTCATTCTCCTCGAGTGGGAATCGAACCCACAACCTGTCGTATTATACAGTCGATTTTTTTATACAGTGCAGGCTTGTGCCCTTGCGCCGCGAATGGTCTATTTACATGTTTTTATTATCATATTTTAAGTTTTAAAATTTTATTTTACATATAGTCAAATAGAATAGACGGAGAACATTTTGTGTCAAAATGCGCTATTCTTTCCATGTCTTGAATTTAGTTGCGGAATTTAACGCAGCGCATTAGGCTTTTTCTGCTACACATGAAAATGCGTGAAGTTGCCTTCAATTTTTTTATTCATTCATCATAAACTTTATTTTCAGTTGTACACAAGGCTCGAATGCAGATCTGCTGAAAATGACAAAGAATGGCCTGCAGTTTTGTTTTAGTGGACATTAAGATAAAAAATGGAAAATCCCGTTTTTCCCGTTCCCTTAAAAATTTCGAGAGATCCTCTTGTAGAGCTCTCCCTACATTCCTCAACTTTCTAAGAGCAGTCGTTTTTTCGAGTGCCTGTCTCATTCAGTAACGGATTTTTTTATATATTACTAGCGACCTGCTCGCGGCTTCGCCCGCTTGACAACATAAATATTTATTTCCTCTCTGAATTATTTACACACGCCTACACAAATATTTATTTTCTCATCTGCATTATTTTCGTGTTCTAATAAAGTTATCAATTAAAGACAATACCAAAATTGAGGCCAGTCGTTGCGCAACGGCACAGAGTGTGACTGTAAAACCGACGTTGTGTGTTCGATCCCCACTCGAGGAGATGAAATACTTAATAAAATAAAATAAATAAATCAGCTTCACGCTGTATC
>DWMY01002114.1:0-12519 GCA_018249775.1 Heliconius hecalesia formosus
AAAAACACTTTAAAAATGTTTTAAAAATATTTTCAGGAAATCAATGTTCATTACAGGAAACATTGCCAAATTTATCAGAATGTTATATATTTCGGAGGTTTATCAGAACGTTAGAGTGTGGTTACTTCTTTTTTTAGTTTTGTCCCGCATATTGCAGGGTAGGAGCCTAGTGTTGATAGACAACTCCATTTTCAGCCGTATTATGGATGTATTGCATGATAGGTGGCGGAACTCAACGCCGCGCTTTTGCCTCGACACCCGAGTGAAGAAATGAAAATATTAAACATATAGTGGGAATCGAACTACTAAGTATATATTGGAATCTGAATCTGCAACCTGTCGCATTTACAGTCACACGTTTGTCCCTCTGCGCCACAACGACAATCATTTATTAACTATTACAAAAATTACAAAATAATTAATAGTTAATTCTATTCTAATAGCTACCTCATATTATATAATACATCTATATTATAAATGTTTATTATAAATAAATTTTACATATCATATGCATAAATAATTACATTATGCGCTATAGAATCACGCGAACAAAAGTCACGTGTCAGCCGATTTCACCATCATTCAAACAATTTTAACGCGCTATTTCATTTCTGATGCCAGGTAAATGAGTATATTGTTTACAATTGTTTTATTTCTGTGGAATAGAAAATCTCGTTTCCAACTCTATAGTGCAGCTAACACCATAACAAAGCCATTATATTATATAAAATATCTCGAATATACAAACAATAAAATAAGTCGATTCATTCGTTATAAGCCTCGCTTAAAAACAATAGGCAATAAATCCAAAAAAATAAAACTGCTTTTGTAATTTTTTAATAAGATAAAAATATAATCTATACTAATATTATAAATCTAAAGAGTTTGTTTGGTTAACTGTGCTATTCTCAGGGCCTTCTGGTTCGAGTTGAGAAATCTTTTTGTGTTCGAAATAAGTTGTTGTATCATGTTAATCGTTTGGAGTTGTCAATTGTTCCTGCGATCAAAGTAACCCCGGTCACTTCGAATGTTTCTTCTTCTTAGTTTTTATTTTTTTCAGCTTCACGCTATCTCCCGCAAAACTCAACGCCACGCTTTGCCTCCACACCAGAGCAAAGAAATGAAAATATTTAAAAAAAATAATTAATCTAGTAGGAATTGAACCTAGAACATGTCGTGTTTACAGTCACTCGCGCTTGCACCATGACTAGCCTCAGTCTTATTTCCATGACCACATACATATATTTGAATTATTAAAAAAATGTAATGTAAACATAAGAAAAAAGAAATAAGCAGATTTAATAAGAACTACTCGACACGCGCGTTATTCTTCGTTAAGGGATTCCGTGGCTTATCTTCGCGGCTATCCCGACATCCAGATCCTAATCGAATCAGTATGGGACCACCTTACTAGCATCCCTTTTTCGATTGATACTAAAAGATAATAGAATATCTTCTCAATTACGAGAACAGAGGATTCTATTTAGATTATTAAGAAAATTGTGCATTGGCTAAATAAATATCTTTTGGTCCAGTAAATGGCCTACAGATATAAATATTATCAATATTATCGTGATGCAGTATATAATTATAGTAGGAAATGCTGATTTGATTTTTGGTGGGGTTCCTAACCAAACCAGCTTTTCGCTGTATCCCGCACACAGCAAGGTAGAGAGAGGGAACCTAGGTACTACCTAGTGTTGATACACTCCATACTTCACTTTCCGCCGAATTTTGGAGGCGTGTTGAGTGGCAGAACTTAACGCTACGCTTTGCTTCGGCACCAGAGCGAAAAAATGGAATATACTTCCATTTTTTCGCTCTAACTTAAATAATTCTTCATTTCCTCGAGTGGGGATCGAACCCACAACCAGTTGCGTTTACATGCATACTTTGTGCCCCTGCGCTACGACTGGCCTTTTTAATTTTACATTCCTTTTAGGATTCCTAACCGCACCGAGTAACTCGATTTATCTCTTAGGATTGGTCAAACAAAGCAAGACATTGACAATTCAAAAGTTATTTAATACTAAACTTGCCTTCTCCACGATCCGCAGGACACGGATAAACATAAAAAAGTAGCACTAAAATCCTCTGTATGTATGTATGTGTGTTTGTCAAACTTAACTAATAAACAGAGAGAGAAAAACACACCACTGATTTACGAGTAGTCCTAAATAAACATTGTTAGTTTGTATCGTGATGGTGAGGATTTCAAAATAGTGTTAAGTTTTATAGCCGAGTCTGCCGCACAAGGGCTTTCGAGACTGGAGGGCAATGACATTGTTTACTCTGTTTTATGGCCCCTCTATAATCTCGGCGAATTAAAAAATATTTTGATACATATATGTTTAATAAAAAAAAAACAACTTCCCGGTGTATCCCGCATGTACATATTGTGTACACTTCTCTCTCCACTTTCCACCGAATTCTGCCGGCGTTGCGTGTTGTATGGCGGATTTCAACGCCGCGTTTTGCCTTGTTACCAAAGCAAAGAAATGAAATTATTTACGATTAATAGTTAATTTCTCCAATTGGAGATTGAATCCACAACCGTCACGTTTACAGTCACACGCTCGTGCCCCTACGCCACAACGACCTCAACGGCCAAGACGGATGTTTAATAATTTGTGTATTTTTAATGTAGAATTTATGGTGGAAAATCTATAATTAATAAACGTCTCATTTATTCATTTAGCACCATTCAGCGTTAAGCTAAAATAATATTTGATTACTACTAGGTATATGGTATACATATGCGTATACACCAGAAAAGGCATAGGGAACCTAGTGTCAAAACATTACATTTCCCGCCAGACAGAGTATCGAGACATTGCGTTTGGACTGGCGAAACTTAACACCGCGTTTTGTCAAAAATAAGTTACGTTCATATGTGGAACGTATTATATTCATTTGTCCAATCTGGTAAGAGCGGACGAATGAACATAATTAAATTCCCTGAGTAGGGATTAAACTCATAACTATCGTGCTTACAGTGAAACGCAGTCCACTGCGCCAAGGTGGCCACACACTTATAAGGATATAATATACTGTAATTTGTCACTGGATTCGTTGTTATATAAGAGAAATTATATATAATAAGGACAAAAAGTAGAACAAAATTACATTCAAGTGTTGCCAGTAGTTGCAAAACGTAATGTGGACGTCGCTTGTTCCCTATTTAGCTTTATGACTTCAGTAATTAATGCTGCTTGTAACACTCGTTGCAGGCTATACAGTACGCTGTAAAAGCGTAAAAACTAAAGCAGAAAAGCTCAAAAGTGGGTCGCCATGAAACACATGTCCAGTAGTTTTATGGTTAACACTAGCGCTGTCCAAAAGATATGCTTTGCTTTGTGTTAGATTTATTATGTAAAATTTTAAAAATCATTTTTGTACAAATATTCTTTTTTATAATTTTTTGTTTCCTTTTATTTATAAAATCAGTAGGTTGGTTAAATTAAAACTCCAAGACGACCCACCGACAGGTATTTATGGATAGAAATTAATGTAATCATTTTAATATGTTTATTAGTTATAACGTGTAAATGTTCAAAATCCATACTAATCTATACTAATATTAAAAAGTTGAAGAGTTTGTTTGGTTGAACGCACTAATATCATGAACAACTGGTTCGAGTTTAAGAATTCTTTTTCTTGAAAAAATGCTTTTATGTTGGCTAGTCCATCAATTGAGGAAGGCTATATATAGGGTATACAATCATCAAATCGCGCTACGACAAGTACGAGCGAAGTAACAATAAAAAATATTGTAAAAACGCGATGGCCTAAGCTTTCGAAAGCATGATACACAATACTTACATACAAATCAAACGAAATCATTGGTATAGTTACTTTGTAATATTAAGATGGTCCACCATGGTCTCTTAATCAGATGATCTCATCTTGTTCTTCTTTGGATGCCTCTTAAATCCTAAATCTTGGCCGCTGGCTTCTCAAACTCTGTTTTGTCCAATTCTACATGGAATAGTTGTGTCACAAATCTGACCACGGCATCAAATCCGTAGTCTCATCTAACTAGATGCAATAGTTGCGGGTTCGAATTCGAGTTGCATTACATCTAAAATCATTAAGATTAACTTTTTTTTATTGAGTAATCGAATTATTTAATCGATATTGATCATCACATAATGATTTAAACTTTTATTAATAGAATAAATAACATAAAGAGGCCAGTCGTGGCGCAGCGGCACGAGATGTGACTGTAAAACCGACTGGTTGTGGGTTTGATCCCCATTCGAGGAGATGAAATATTTACTTAAATTTATATTTCCATTTCTACACTCTGGTGTCGAGTTTAAGCGCGGCGTTGATTTCTGCCACTCAACACGCAATGCCTCCAGAATCAGGCAGAAAGTGGGGAACGGAGTGGCTTCTCGTGCTGTGTGCGGGATACAGTGTGAAGCTGAATAATAAGAATAATAAATAATAATAAATAACATAAAACTTGCAATAACCCGTTAAATATTCGCATTGATTGCGTCCGTCCACGCGCCGCGTTACGTCACGTGGCACAGCATACGATTCTGTGGTAATCCGGATTCATTAATTTCTATTCTGTTAACGACCACACATTATTTTATATCTGAATGCACTATTATGTTGCAATATTATTGAGAGGTTCTAGTGACGCAGCGACTGACTGAAAACGCGACCGTGGTCGGTCCGATTCAGGGGAATTAATTAGATTCAATTCCTAGTTCTGGTAACAAGATAAAGCACAGCGTTGAGTTCCGCCACTCAACACGCTATTTGTAAAAAACACTAAGTCATTAACATTTCATTAATATACGCATAATTTTATACCAATTTAAAAGTAGTATAAAGTTAACTTTTGTATTTTTAACATGTTATATATATAACAGTAGCTTTAACCTTGTATATCAATTTGTGTTCGGATACATTTTTTTTATTAACTTAGCCTGTATCCCTAGCGGGGTAGCTAACGAGAACAGAGCGCCAAACGCCTATGGTACCTGCATATTTCTTTAACCCCGTCCACTGTCATCGACCTCTTCATACGTGACCTCGGGACCTTCTTTCAGAATACTGTGTTTTCGCAGGTCAACCGAGGTCTCCCTCTACATCTCTTACCGTTCACTTCTTCTGTCATAAACTTTTTTTGCAATACCTTCCATTCTGTATTACATTTGATGACAGTGTATTTTTTATATTTCAGAAAGGACGAAAAGTTACCTTGCCTTCTGGCAACAACGATTTATTTATTTTATTATTTTCTAAACATTTTATAATCTATTTTAAGACATTATTATTGTTCTTAAACGTAATAATTAAAATACAATTTAATGAAAAATATTATATTACAGGTGTATCGAAATTCAATGTCCGGCGGAAACGGGACGATAACCATCTCCTTAATAACACCTGTCTCAGTAAATATTAACTGTCAAAGGTGAGCTAACGTAGCGTTTTCAAGGATTTAATTAAAATTCATTTCCTAATCTTTTCATATAATTACTAAAAACTAGAGTTACGATTATATTATTATAGGGAACACTGTTAAATTTGAAAGGACTTAACAATTTTTAAATATTTCAAGAAACTTTTTTTAGGATGTGACTTGTACTTGAACATGGTTAAAGAATTTTTTTGATTAAAAAATAACTCGCTATTTCACTACACCGCTTCGAATATTTTTATTTTTAACAATAATTGTATATTTAGAAGATTTATTTTTCTTTACTTATTTCTTTTTTCTTATATTCTTATTTCTTTTTTCTTATATTATAGTTTTAGTAGCTCTTTACTGAATTAGAAAAAAAATATTAGTATCGGTTCGTATGGTCATGATTATAAATTTTCGTTGGGAGATCAGATATGAGTGAAAGTTTATAGAAAATGCCAATCATGGTACAATGCGTAATTGTGTGATACTTGTTTACTGCTGCATCTTACCAAAATAATTTAACGTGACTCAAAATAATAAAAAATAACATTTATATTATTTTTTGTAAGCACATTGATTATTAAAAGGAAGGAAGATTATCGTTATTCCATTCTCCTGTAAACCTTCTCTTATGACAATACGTTTGTGTAGTAGGGACCCCTTATTTATATTTAACTAAAAATGGCATACGTGTCCGAATTCTTTATAATCTATATCGTCATCTAAAATATTCTTTGGTTGATAAAGCTTTAAGCATCGAATGGGGTTGTATCAGTAAATACGAGATATTAAGGCCAAAATTCCGGCGAGGGTGCTGACTAGGAAGTAGGCCAAGGCCGCTTAAGACGCCACGTATCCTAAATATAGGTCAGCTCAAAAGAGGACCTTTTTACAGCTTTTACGAACACTCCTTAGAGTGAAGCTCTTAAATTCGTAGATTTCATCTAAGTAAATGGCTCTGCCCTTTTCGATGGTCTATCGATTCGGAAACTTAAACTTTGCTAGAACGTTTAAAAAGGAAAGGAACCGTGTATTTATTTTTATTTGGTTTTACTGGTTACTTAGTTAGTATGTTATTATTTAGTTGTATTTCGTATGCGTATAGAAAAGATTAGTGACATTTTTGACCAAATTTTGTAAAAAAAAAATTGTATAACTTCACTACAAATTCTAGAAAAGAAACATTTTCACAAGCAAGAGATTCACCTAATATAGACATTTCAGCGACTTTTTGTTCTTATACAAATGACCCCAAAGGTTCTTTACGCGACAACCCATTTGAGGGAAATAGGGCCAAGGCCGGTGCATTGAAAACTCGGGCAAGCGAAATCCATAAGACGTCACTAGTAAAGGACGGGCAAAAGTCGACCTTGCATTATTAGACTTCTGACGTCGTTGTGTTTCAGCTAATGGAATCTGACTTTTAAAACGTTTTATTTAAGCCCCTTTTATATGTAGCTTCACGCTTTATCCCACATGTCCTGACAGGCAAAGGGAACCTAGTGTTAAGACACTCCGCTCATAACTTTCCACCGAATTCTGGAGGCATTGCGTGTTGAGTGGCGAAACGCCGCGCTTTGCCTCGACACCAGAGCGAAGAAATGAACATATTAAATATTTTAGTCACTCAAGTGAGAATCGTACCCACAAGCTGTGCCGCTTGTGCTCCTTCGCCACGACTGGCCTTACTACTACTATTACTACTACATACTTACTTTAATTTCCCTACATTTTAAATTAAACTTTACTCACACACCCGTATCATCAGTGTTGTAGATATTTATGAAATCGTATACAATATTACAAACATGGCCATCTCAATTCAATCTCAACGATCTGTTGACAGAGACAGCTCTTCTTGATTTAAGATAGGCTATTGTACCCTAAATAAATAATGACAATTGACAAAACAAATTTCAACAAACGATTACGATTAAACACAGACAGAAATATTTAGTGACTAGAGGGCGCGCGCGGATTCGCCCGCTTATTAGGAGTGAATTCTAAAAAAACCACGAAACACGTGTTCAATAAAATATTTTTAACAGTCTGAATTTAAATTTTTATAAAAATTGGTGGCAATTTAAAGATCTTTCCATATGAACTTTCAACCCCTTATTTGAACCCTTAGGGGGTGAATTCTTAAAAACCATGAAACACGTATTCTATGAAATATTTTTAAGAGTCTGAATTTCAAATTTTATAAAATCGGTACAGATTAAATTTTTTTCCATACAAACTTTCAACCCCTATTTCATCCCTTTAGGGTTAAAATTTTTCAAATTCCTTTCTTAGTGGATGTCCAGAATATGAAAATAAACATCTGGTTAAATTTCACGTTTCTACGCACAGCGGTTACGGCTCTGCGTGCGTCTTACCTCAGTCAGTCAGTACAAGTCCTTTTATATATATAGATATTAGTATTGCTGTTTATATGTCTAAAGAGCGTTGAAATATTTTGCTTAAACTTTTTTTTGCTACAAATTTATGTATGTATATACATGACAAATATTATTTAATGTATTATTCAAATTTAAATAAAATGGTATATTAATATATTATTTTCAAATTGTTATTCATTGCATCCATTTTACGATACTTAATGTATTGTAATATTTTTTTTAACTGAAGAACTACGTATCGCAAAAGTAATTGTATTTTTTTTGTCTACATCAATTAAAATATTTTTTTGAACGTGATTTATAATTGTAGAATCAATGAACGAAACCCTAGTAACGCCGCTTCTCAAGCAAGCATTATATTGAGAACAGGTTTTATTGTTTAACAATGAATGTGAGATATTATAGTGCACCTTATACTTATTGCTGTTAGAAATAAAAACGCAATATGTACCTATATTTATTTGCAGCATATAGTAGGAAAACTTGTTAGAAACGATAAGTGAGACTCGTAAAAGTAATAAATACTACGAACAACTAAATATTAAATATACCTATATATTTCACATTTTCATGTGTAAAACAGTAAGTAGGCTATTTTTTAAGCTACAAAGCAAAAAGTATTAAGCAATGGATTTTCTATTATCTGGTTGCTATTGGGAAATAATTTTGCAACGTAAACAATATAGATAAATTAGTATGTTATTGTAATTAGCATAATGACCCAGTTTTTCTAATAATATCTACAATTATCAGATTAACTATAATAACATTTTAAATAAGTATTTCAGATGATTAACATAAATATATTAATAATTAGAAAAAAAATTGTCAATTCATATTAGCTAATGTGATTGTGATTATAATACATAAAAAACCTAAATAATTGTTAAAAAGTCGTTTATCCAAAAGTTGTATTAACGTAATGCCGTTGGAGAGACCGTTACGTACTTACGCAGTACTTGCATAATGCCCAGAACTGAGAATGTGTAAAGCAGCTATAGATCACTCACCATGCAAGATGAATTTGCGCCAAGATCTTTGTAGAGATCACAGCATCACTGGTCACGAAGTACACTTTGACTATCGCGAACTATGAATTCACATGCACAAATATTAATCACCAGAACTCTATAGTTACAAAAACCAGTTCCACCTGCGCTAACAGTTAGGATGCCTTCACTTGTCGCCAAATCTAACAATGTATTATAAATATGAAAATCAACAAAGACTAAGTCGCTCTAAATCGATTTTTTATTCACGAAAACATTTAAAATGTTAGGTGTTAGATAAATGTATGACACAAATCTAGAACTTTTGTCACGAAAGTAGCCTACCTATACTATATGACGTTTTATTAAATTTTTATTTTAATAAAAATAAAATAAGGGATCTGTCAATATTCATTTATCCGGTAACCGGCGACGCGTGCGTGAACACGTCCGAAACCACCACCTGCGCAAATCTGACTGAAGAATGACGTGACGACTTGACGAGAAACGCCGAGCGAGCGCACCGGGCAATAGGGATACCACTGCCGCTCGAATGTTGCTAGTAACTAAATAACAGTTTCCCGCCAATTTGTAATAATTAAATTATTGTAAAATAGCATAATCGTTATAAATGTGTAAAATTTGTGATTTTTATATTTTATCATATTTTTAATTTCTTTATTTTCAAGAAATAATGAGTCAAAAATAACACGTGTCACGTCAAACACTAAGAACTTGGGCCTAGCCAACCCGATGACATTAATATAGTCAATTCGAAAACAATTCAAATTAAAATAAAAAAATCTAAATCATGTATCTATCAAAAAAGAGGAAAATTTTATATTTGTTGATTTAACCTAATGTCTAACCAATTGTCGTTATTTTTGTTTATTGTTTTACCGTTCCCTTATCTATTAAACTTTAACGACTGTTATATTATTTGTTTCTTATGTTGAAAATAATTAAGGTTTTGCGTGTGATGTCACATTGAATGAACTTCGAGGTGGATCGTTATTCATCTGCTTGGGCACATATAGCCCTGTGTGCGGATCTCACTTGGGCCTCTGACCAACCTGATGGATTTATTGTAGCTAATCAGGTAATTAAAATGATAATTAAAAAACTATTTTGAATATATTTTTTTGTCATTTCTCCACCATTTATTCATTCATTTCCGTGCTGCTCTGCGTTTGTTAAAAGTAAATTACATTATATACTTTCCAAATATTAAAAAATAAGTATTGATATCGTAGATGTCATATAAAACATGAATACTTTATACATAACAAAAACGAATACTAAAATGGTAGGTATATCGAGATAAAAGCACTTTTCGCACTCTTAGAGCTGTAATGTGATTTTTTAAATTATCGGCTATAATATTTCTTGGAACCAGTTTCTTCAACTTCTAAAGTCTCATATATTTTTAAATAAAATAATCCAAAATATGTTTTATATAGTTATTCAAAATCTGTTCAAAATTGCTTAGAGAAAAAAAACTTGTGCCCAAAATTCTGTCAAAATAATTAAGACACAAATAGCGCGAGTCATTAGGTCCCATAGATAATACACATATACTAGAGACTTTTAGGTTCTTGAACGTTTAATATTAATAAGGTTACTTATTTAGAAAACGTATAAAAGTTTGAACGTAGCGGGACTCAAACCCGCGCCTCTTGGAAACCGATCAGGCGCTCTGACCACTAAGTCATACGTTCTAGGTTCTAGTTCTTATTCGAAATAAGTATTTTCCTTTCCAAAGTGTGGAATTACACTTTAAAAAAATATTAAAAATAATGAATAAGATTATTAAAATATAATATAATAAAATTTGCAGCGCCTTTGGACACAACATTGCCGAGTAAACCACGTGTTACAAGACACATTAGATTCTCAATGCGGATCAAATAATCGTAAAAAATTATCAGGTTTAACGTTTACTTTTTAATGTATATTTTATAAAACTCCAATAATTGCGTAAAAGAAATTTTAAAACATTTTAGATCAACTCTTAGTTGGTAGTAATAGTAAGGAAAATGGAACTTGTAATAAAAGGAGCGTGAAAGACGTTATTCCGGAGTCTAGACTGGCTCAGTTTTATGGGACTTTCTACTACGATGATGTTAGGTAATTAAAAAAAAAATTACATACATCACAAATTTGAAAAATATATTATTTTGTATCTTAACTTAGGGAAGAACGGAGCGCCAAACTTTCGTTTCGTTGTATCTCGAAAGACGATTTTTTTATAATATTGCTGTTAGTGGACTTCTTAAATATTTTTTTTTATACAAAAGAACTAATCATTTGACGCTTTGTTCTCTGCTAGCACCGCCACAAAACGCTCGGAACATATAAGTATAAAATTCTATCCTTTTTGTACTCTCGTATCATTGCGTATATATAATACATATCAATATATTTGTTATTAATAAATTTAAATAAAAAATCCAGAGAAAACTGTTACACTTGCACAAATGAAAAGAATAGTTCGCATTATAGCAGTAACAGTTGCGAAAACACGGACCCTACAGAATGTTGGATGTTACCTGAGGTATTTGGCTTTACTATATATATCTTTCTCCTTAATTTGCCAGTCAGTCCTAGGCACCATAGGGATTTTTATAGAGACGCAAAACACAGCAAGGACGTCGTGGCACGGCGACACAACGTCTGACTGTTAACGCGATAAGTGTGTGTTCTTTTCTCACTCTAAGTAATAAAATATTTTCATTAATTCGCTCACACAAATCGGGATGTTTAACTAATTCTACCACTCAAAACAGTATCGCGTCGGAAAGAAGGGAATAGTGTCTTAATATAAATCGCTCGCCTACACTACTATATACGGTATACAGCGTTAAGGTACAAAAAAAACTATAAGAGGCTATATAAGTTTTCTTTGTTAAACTTAAATTTATTCCAGGTGGAATATTGGTTTCGAAAATTAATTGACAACTCTGATCGAAATTTGGTACCGCGTCGTAGAAGGCAGTACAAAATGCTCGTGGATGACGATTTGTGCGTTAGATTTTACTTTTTAATATTTTTTTTTACCCTATTATATTATCATTGTCTATTATTTTATATTATAATAAAACTTGCAAGATCTGTGTTCAATATAATATTTAAATGTCTAACTACAACCGTGACATTTTTAAAACTTCTTTAAAATCGTCCATAACTAAGCATTTCTAAATCTATGCAAGATCATAAAACTAATAATATAGCAATTAACGGACACCGATCGGCAGCTAGCGAGCGCTGGGGCCCGACCGAAACATCAGAAGAGGCTGTTCTTAAAGCGAAAATACAGGGTGTTCGCAACTTATGGAATAATTCCAGCCACGGCAGGCCTAGAGTACCAAGCCCATTGCCAGTCTCGAGAAAGATCAGGGCGAGGCGGAGACAATCTAGAAAAATCGATGCAACGTCTCCTAATTGTATTCTGGACAATGCCCAGCTTCACACTGATTCGAAAAATAAGGTAGTTTTTATTGTGATGGCGTAAATAGTATACTTAAAAGATATATCAAAAGTTAAATATTTTTCCTAAAACACTACTAGTGTGGTAGGGTATATATATATATATATATATATATATATATATATATATATATATATATATATATATATATATATATATATATATATATATATATATATATATATATATATATATATATATATATATATATAT
>DWMY01002115.1:0-12519 GCA_018249775.1 Heliconius hecalesia formosus
CTTTTGTGACAATAAAGCTAAGTTTTTATGCATGTTATAATAAAATTATTTAAATGAGCCATGTGTTTCATTTGAACCTTCCAAATATTATTATATCTTGACAAAAACTTTATGAAGTTTGTAAAGTCGTGTGCATAGTATTCGATGTGCGGTATTAGTGTCCGGGGTAGTGTCAGCGCGTACCTCCGATAATTTGTAAAGTGCTTACCGGACTATAGCTATATAATAAATTAATCACATTAGAGTAGGTGTTCCCAGGGTGTCGTATAGATGCCAAGGGGAGAAATTGAAATTTTAGAAAGAAAACAAATTATACGCGTCTAAATTAATAAAAATAAATCAACTTCACGCTGTATCCCGCACACAGCAGGGTACGCAGAGGGAACCTAGTGCTAAGACACGAAATGGGGAACGGCACTTTCTGCCAAATTCTGGAGGCATTGCGTGTTGAGTGGCAGAACTCAACAACGCGCTTTGCCTCCACCAGAGTGAAGAAATGGAAATATAAATTTAAGTGAATATTTCATCTCGAGTGGGGATCGAACCCACTCGGTTCGACCTTATACCCAAGCTAACTGTTAGTCCTATGGCTTGCGCAGTCTATATGTGAACCTTTGCCTTTATACAAAGTCATGATGACTGCTTCTCGCCAATCGTCGTTCTGAGCTGGGAACACCCAGCTTAGTAGTAAGTTAGAGTGTAGTTAAGACATTATGCATATTCACTAACTTGAAAGTGGGGTCCTTCGAGAGATAGCTCCAAATAAAGGTATATTTCTATCTGGGAGGTTAATTGAGTCATCGCATTGGTCTCGATGCTTATAGTAGGTCTTGAAATAGTTCGTAAATAAGACATGTAAAATTAAAGCTTGCTAGTATGACATATTTTGCCACGACTTTAAACAACCCTTAGGACGTCTGGCAGAAGTTAAGGCAGACGAAATGGGTCTATATACCAGTAATAATAAATATTTTTAAACATTTTTTAAAGTGTTATTCCACACTTAGGAAAGAAAAATACTTATTTCGAAAACGTATAAAAATTTGAACGTAGCGGGACTCGAACCCGCGCCTCCTGGAAACCGACCCAGGTCGGCACCAGTAATAATAAATATTTTTAAACATTTTTTAAAGTGTTATTCCACACTTAGGAAAGAAAAATACTTATTTCGAAAAAGCCGCCCGCGCCTCCTGGAAACCGACCCAGGTCGGTTTCCAGGAGGCGCGGGTTCGAGTCCCGCTACGTTCAAATTTTTATACGTTTTCGAAATAAGTAATAATAAATATTTAATAATTAATGAATATTTTTTATATTATTCTTAATAACATATTTAAATACGAGCGTTTCTACTTTAACGTAGGTGAGGGTGTGCCTTAAGTTGGCACTATCTCTAAAAGAACCCCACTTTCAAGTTAGTAAGTCTTAATCAGACATTTATAAAATGTCTTATATACAAAAGATATTTTATAGAGTAATATAGAACTTGAAAAAGGTCAGTTAGGTCAGTAATTTCCAATACATTTATGCAACAGAATACAAATTGAACGCATTTTAAAGAAAATATTTTGAGATCCAAATAGAAAAAAAGATTGTTTTATACTATGCTACTATAAGAATGATTTTTTTCGAGACATGGTAAATATTTTTGATACCTAAAGTAGGTAGGTTATTTTATTTAAATTATAACACATTTAGATATATAACTACATGTTGTGAAATAATATTTAACGTTAATAAAAAAAAAAGTTAATTCTTGATACAAAAGCCTTTTTCAATTAATCAAAAAAAACTTAATTCTGTACTGTAAAATGACACATTTGAATAGTGTCACTTTAACATTTAATTTTAAGAAAGGAGAAAAAAAAAGAGAATATGTCTTTGTGATGACTTTATTGCCACCATTTTGCATACTTATTGATTAAATTCACTCACACATCACCAAATATAATATATATCAACCTACATATACCGAAACGCTATATGCCAATATAAATGTAAATATTAAGATAACTTATAACCTTGCATACATTTCCAAATATTGCTATAACCTTATATATATTTTTCTGCTTCTTGTTGTACCCCGTATTTAGCAGGGTAGGCAGAGGGAACCTAGTGTTAGGAAATCTAATCAAGTAACTTAAATACAATCATTTCCTCAAGTGAGGATCGAACCCACATCCATTGCGTTTACAGTCAGACACTATCCCACTGCGCCACGACAGCGTCGATTATTTAACAAAAAATAGTACAAAATTATTAAATTGTTTTAGTCAATCCAGTCATTCATTTTTGATATTCACATTCTACAATTGGGAAGACAATGACATTTTTTTAAATTACATAGCTATTTCTTAGATGTAAATTATAGTTATTTTTTGTGACAATATATAAGCATTGAAAATTTATTTGTACAATTTTGGATAAAAATTTATAATCAGGCTAGACTAGGGAACCAAACATTCCTTTCCCCACTTTTCGAGACATTTGAGTATTTAGTGAACGGAACTCAACGCCGCGCTTGGTCTATTAGAGCCCAATGAAAAATAACTTAAATATAAGCTTTGCCCCGTTTAGTCAGATGTGCTGCTGCGCTACGACGGCCTCAACCAAACAGAACATAAGAGAAATTGATATAATTATTTGATTGAAATATAACTTAAAATAAGAACATTTAAAAGATCAAATTTACTTATATTAGCATATTTAGTAATTTTAATATTCTTATCTCTTATTTTAACTACTTTTATTATTTTAAAAGAAAATTAACTGGTAATTTTGGCAACGTCAATAAACAATATGGGGTATATAAAAAAGTTTTGATATAAAAGTGGATACAAGTCATTGCTAGATGCGTTTGAGAAGTGTTCTTTGTACAGTAATCGCGAAAGGTACGAAGTGAATGAGTAAATACTTTACGCAGTAATGGTTTACACTAGCACTTATATACTATTTATTCTTTATCATCAAGGTCCATATTTTCCGTGGCATTATTATCAGTCTCTTTGATTTCTTTAATATTTTCTTCTTTTGTGATGATATTACTTTCGTCTTCTGTTTCTTTCTTTTCTGTGTCAATATTTTCATCTTTAGACTCCTTATCTTTAACATCTTTTTCAGTCCTATAAAAAAATATTAAAGTTTATTGACGATTATTAAATTTGTTAAGTTAGTAAATTAACCAATGATAAATTTGCCCACTTACCCAGATATTGCACGAAACTCAACGCCGCACTTTGTCTTAAAACCAGAGCGACTAAATGAGAATAATTCATTCATCCAACTTTAAATAAAACCCACAACCATCGTATTTACATTTTTAAACATTTTTAAAGTGTTATTCCACACTTAGGAAAGAAAAATACTTATTTAGAAAACGTATAAAAATTTTTAAAAATTTGAACGCAGCGGGACTCGAACCCACGCCTCCTGGAAACCGACCAGGCGCTCTGACCACTAAACCATGCGTTCTCGCCAAGCTACGTCGAAACTTTTATACGCTTGTTACAACTTATTTACGTTGTTAGCATCTCTGTAGGGAGATTTTTACAAATTTCCGCTGCCCAAAGATAATTACTAAGAATTATCGTTTGGCAAGAGAGAAACTATTTTTTTAATATTTTTAAACATTTTTAAAGTGTTATTCCACACTTAGGAAAGAAAAATACTTATTTAGAAAACGTATAAAAATCAAGTCCCGCTGCGTTCAAATTTTTATACGTTTTCTAAATAAGCATCGTATTTACAGTCAGACTACGCCACGACGTCTTCGAAGTAAATAGAATATTACTATGTTTAAATTGTAACTTACTTGGTAGGTCCATTTACAACTTCAACAACATCATCATCTTCATATTTTATATTGACCACAGCTTCAACTTTTGCTTGAATACTTTTTAAAGCAGAATGGAATATTTTGGAGCTTGCCTGTATCAACAAAAATGGAACTATTACACAATTGTTAAATAGAATATTATAGAGTACTCTTTATCGCACACAATAGATACAAATATTACAAAAATAATTGGACAATTTAAATAAAATATATACAAAGGTAAATCAGGGACAAATTTTATATAAAAAAAAAATATTATTATTATTGTATTAAAAAGTGTATTGAACGTTATTAACTATCGATTATGCTATTTAAAATAAGCAAGATGTCACCGTCGTAATAAAGTTAAGAAAGGTGTTGTATATTTATTAGATATTTGTAATAAGGCAATCAAAAATATATAACTTTCGCCATTGGATTTCATTTTATAAAGAAATGATTAATTCTTAATTCTAATAAAGTCCCTGAGTAATTAGTAAACACTAAATAAATGAAAACAGAATCATATTGACCTTAAGAAGGCTAACTATATCCCACACAAATTGTGGTCATAAACAAAATAAAATAACAAAAAACTCACAGTAAGCGAGCCAATCCTAGCCTTAGCGGCGTTAAGCGCTGCGCATACATCATTCAGCTGCACTTGAGCGCCGCGCTCTGCGCGCTGCGTGTTGGCTGCGGCGGCACGCGCGGCGCGCAACGCCGCCGCCTGTTCAGCTAACGCCGTTTCGAGCTTGGCACGTTGACCGGCCCAGCGCGCGGACACGGCCAGCAGCGCGCCTATGTCCACCACGCGGGACTTGTATGTTACTATTCCTGTTAAAAAGTTATAATTTGTAGGTAAAAAAAATATTTCCTGCATACAGCAGGGCAGAGTTGACACAGTGGTAAGACACTCTGGGCCACATTTTATCGCACACTTTTGGAAACATTGCGGGTTGAGTGGTGGAACTCAGCGTCGAGTTTTGCCTTGTTACGAGGAAATAAGAATATTTAATTTCTCCAAGTGGAAATGCCACCCACAAATGTCGCCTTTATAATCTGCGCCACGGCAACATCGATGATATTGAAAAGCAATGAGTGACTTCGTCTGGTATATCAAAACCTAAATATATTATTATTATTATTATTATATTAAACTAACCACTGTCGCTGACATCTTTTGTTCCGGTAGCATCAGAGCTGGCACTATCTGTATTTCTATTGAACACTGGCAGGAGTTCCCGATTGCCTGACGCTATTGTTGCTTCCAGTTCCGCAATCTGTGAATATGAATTGCCAATACAAATAGTGTTATGGAATTTAATATGATACATGTTCATTATAATAAGGCGTAAAATTAATTCAAATTAAATCAGCTTCACGCTGTATTCCGCACACAGCAGGGTAGGCAGAGGAACCTAGTTGTAAGACACACCCTTCCCCATTTTCCGCCGAATTCTGGAGACATTGTGTGTTAAGTAGCGGAACCCAACGCCACGCTTTGCCTCGACACCAGAGCGAAGGAATGAAAATATAAATGTAAGTAATTATTTTATCTCCTTGAGTATGGATCGAACCCACATCCAGTCGATTTTACAGCCACACTCTGTGCTACTGCGCCACAACTGGACTCAATAAAATATATTGCAAGCAAAAATCAATAACAAAAGAAATCCATTAAAAACGACATAGGTTAAATTCTTGCTTAATGAAAGAGAAAAAAAAAGTACAATATTATTCATTGATACGAAAAAAACTGTTAATAAAGATGGTCTACTTTGATACAATAAGTTAAATATACAAGTGAATAAATGTAAGCAATATGACATGAGGTCGCCGTGGCGCAGCGGCTCAGCGATCGCAAACGTGACTATTGTTCGATTGTGATTTTTTTTTTATGGAAAAGGACAAGGCAAACGAACGTGCGGGTCACCTGATGGTAAGTGATCCCCGCCGCCCACGACCCCTTGCAACACCAGAGGAGCTACAGGTGCGCTGCTTGCCTGTAAGGTGGGTTGGGCGCCGGAGCCCGGCATTACCTGATACGAAACGCAGTGGCATAAAGCCACTATTTCACGCCGGTTTTAAATGCCGGGGGTGGTAATGATCCGGTCGAGTCTGCCCATTCGTGTTGCCATTGCTGGCGACGTGACTCTACTACACGTACTTTAGTCGCCTCTTACGACACCACCAGTACCAGGATGATCCTATTCTAGGCCGGGATCACACGGCACATCATTTCCTCGACCGGTCGTAGACAACGTGCTGCATGGAGTTCCATGATTCAACATACAACGTCTCGAAAATGGTTGGAGAATGCTATGTTTTAATACTAGGGTTCCCTCTTCCTTCCCCACGCTTTTCCCGCTGTATGTGAGATGAAGAGTGATGGTAAAAAAATATGGTACTAACCTGAGGAGGTACTTCATTGTTAGTGACAGTGCTGTCGAGTGGTAGATCCTGAATAGCTTCAGGTGCACCCGCTGCCACATCCTTGATAGCTTGTACTAATGACCTGAATTAATAAAATATGTTATTAAAACAAATAAAAAGGTACAATTGGTTTATAATAATATTGATTTAAAAGCTTCACACTGTGTGCCGCATGTAGCAGGATAAGCAAGGGAACTATTGAAACTCTCCACTCCCTACTTTTCTGTGAATTCTGAAGGCATTGTGTATTGAGTGACAATAATATTCAAGTAATATAAATTCACAGCTTCACACTGTATCACACATATGGCAATGTAGACAGAGAGAACCTAGTATTACAACATTTCGTTTGAAATACGTCTATTTGTGCAAGTCTAAGCTTGCGCAAGTTTATCGTTACGTGTGAGGCCGACTTTACGCACCGCCAAATTTTCGAGACATTGCGTATTGAATGGCAGAATTCAAGGCCGCGCTTTACCTTCTTATCAGACCAAGGAAATGAAAATAATACACTTCCTCGATTGCGAACCCACAACCGTCGCGTGTCCCTCCACGACGATATTTAATCCTACTTTTTTAAAAATCGAAACAATAACATAAAACATACTCACTTATAACTAAACGTATCCCGCACACACACTTTATCCATAATGTTCTTTATTTGCGACCTCGACAACTGTAAGCCCAGGCTCAGGAACAAATTTTGCAGGTCCTTACGCGTGACGGTACCACCGCGCGAAGTATCGAAGTACACTAGAGACAACAGCAGGTAAGGATCCGGGGGGAGTTCAACGCCGCGGCTACGACGCTTCGGTGAACTGCTCCTCTCGTCATCGCTACGTGAATCCTGGATATTTTCGTTAAGATGTTATTTACAATCTATTCAAAAATTTTGTGTTTAAAAAATGATTTTATTTTGTAAGCAACAAACTAAGATTAACAGCAGAATTGGATGACGTATTAGTAATTTATTTTATAGCCCCCGACACAAAAAGTCCCCCTTTTTGACGTGTCTGTGTACCAAGGCTCCTGAATTATTGAACCGAATTGTATGTGGTTTCTTTTAATCGAAAACTTTGTTCATCGCAATAGTTCTAAGCGTTGTTTTATGAAAATTTGGTTAACACAATTAGCACTTTTTGTGCCACAAGGACGTTGCGACAATGAGGTAGTGATATTTTTGGTTGAGCGTTTTAAAATTTAAACAATTTGCTAGTAGAATAATATATTTTTGTTTGAAATCTTTCATGGATTATCAATATTCTTAATAGCTCAGAAGAAGAAATTATTTATAGAGAGATAGATAGACAGAGAGAAACACAGAGAGAGAGAGAAACAGAGAGAGAGAGAGAGAAACAGAGAGAGAGAAACAGAGACACAGAGACAGAGAGAGAGAAACAGAGACAGAGAGAGAGAAACAGAGAGAGCCAAAGGTAGAACAGTATGGCCAGATCATCGTTATTTTATAAAGACTGGAAGTTCCTTCGAAATGACGTTGTTCATTTCCAGACACTTAGCAGGATCCTCCCCGCCAAACACCCTCATATTCTATAAGCTATAAACCTACAAACTAAAATTATTTCCAAGAAAACTTAAAAAAAATTACCTTTATATTTTAAGGCAAGTTACAATAAAATAAAATAATCCATATACCCTGATAGTATCTTAGGTAATTATTGCTTGGGTAAAAAGGAAACACTGTGCGACATAACTATACAAGTACAAACCTTTCTTTCCCTTTTGCGTGAATCCCGCTTATCATCTTTTTTATCTTTATCATCTCTTTTCTCTTCTTTTTTGTCACTTTCAGGTTTCTTCTCATCCTTCTTTTCATCTTTCTTATCGCTTTTTTCTACACTCTTATCTTTTTCTTTGACCTCCTCTGCTTTTTCGGGTAAAGTGTATAAAGTTTTATAAACATAAAAGCCGAAATCACGCATCAACATTTCATTAAACAATTCAGCAAACACAAATATCTAAAACAAAAAATAATACATGGATAAACATTTATATGATTGAAAACACACAAAATAATGGCTTTTCCCATGAGAATAACTTGTTTACCAGTCTATTTTTAAATTATACCAAAATGTTGGGATATGAAAAAATATAAACAAACTTTTATTTATATTTTTTTTCCAAAGTAATACAATGAGACTGATATTGTGCAGTAGCATAGCAACTGACTGAAAACAATGGTTGTAGATTTGATTATCACTTGAAATAATTTATCCCCTTCCTTATTGCTCTGGTAACAAGACAACCGATGGGGACCAGAGTGCTTTAACACTATCCACCTTCTGCCTACCCACCACCCTGTTTTACGCAAGAAAAATAACCAAACCAGAACTTACCTCAAAACTATGTTCCTTGTTATCAGTAATCCGATAGTCAAGCAACAATGATAAAGTGGCAACACTACAAGTGAACTTGCCTCCTTTGGCTGCACCATTAGGATGCACAATTATATGGGGAGAGCTTGGCAGTTCATATTTTGATTTTAACATTTGCTTCTCTTTTTCTATCTGTAACACAATTAATTTATTAGTTAAGTTACTTTTTTAAGTAATAAATAGAGAATAGAGGAAATGAAAATAACTTATGCCCACTATTGGGTATTGAATTTGTTGCATATACAGACTGGTACTGGTCAAAAGTAACTAAAATATGTCATAAAACAAAAAGTAAAATTTTCAGTCAAACTCAATTTTTAAAATAAAGTATCTGTTTAAATATAAACTACTAAATTTAACTATTTATAAAAAAATACCCTTTTCTTTTCTGCTTCACTATCAATTTTTGGTTTAGTGTTTCTCTCTTGACTCTTTTCTTTTTCCTCTTTTTTATCTTCCTTGTCTTTTTTCTTATCTGCATCATCAGTACTACTGTCTTTTTTGTCATTTTTATCTTTTTTATCATCAGATATTACGACTGTCGAATCTTCGGCTGTATTAAAGAAAGACATAATATATTTATTTTTGAAGTTTCCAAAAAGTAATACATTCTCGGCGACTAGGCTCTTAAATATTATGTAATTGAGAACTAATTACCAAAAAATTATAACTGCTAAAGAGACCAAATGGGAAAATTGTGTTTGGTGTAATACATACATTTTTCCGTTTTTTCTTTATTTTCTGTATCTTTATCTTCCGTCTTATCACCCGTTTCTTGCGTACTATCTTTTTTTTCTTCCTGCTCATCGTCGTCGACTTCCATAACCTCGTCACTTTTTGTTTCTTTTGCTTCTTCACTTTTTATAAGCTTCGATAAACGAGACACTAACTGTGCACGCAAGCCTTTATACAAAAGAAAATAAGATTTTTATTAAGTAATAAATATAAAACAATGGTCAATTGTTTATTCATATTTGTATTGAACGAAAATTGGTTTTAACAAAATTGATTTCGATTTGTCTTGTAAAATAAAACTAATGAATTCTTCCTAGTAGAAATAGAAACTGCAACTGTTAGCCACTGGGCCACTGCACTACGACGGCCTAGTAGTACATGGCAAATTATAAAAATAATAGACAACTTAATTTCTCATATAATTAATATTGGAGTTACCTGTGATAGAAAAGGTTAATTTCTCACACAACGTAAATTTTGAGAAGTTATGTCTACTTTAATAAAAGTTACAATTTTCTTGTTTAGTACAAGTGCTCTAGTCTAGGCCTGTGTTGCTTTATTACTAGTCGCCAGGTTTCCACTCGCGATTGGGGGTTAAAATATAGATGGGCACCCATAAACAGAATGTTACAGTATGGCAACTGTAATCATAGGAGAAAATAGAGAAATAAATGTAAAGAGAAATACAAGAGAATTTCAGCTTCACGCTGCATTCCGTCCACAGCACGGTTTTCAAAGGGAACCTAGTGTTAAGACACACCATTCCCCATTTTCCATCGAATGAGGTATTATGTGTTGAGTGGAGGAACTTAACGCCGCGCTGTCTTGTTACCGAGTGAGCGAGTAAATGAAAATATTAATAAATAATAATATAACCAAGGTTTCGAATGTAGATAGCAAAATAATAATTGTCACCGTTACTACTACACTTGATGCGTAAACAATAATGATGGCCGACCGCTGTGTAGGGAGTGAGAAAAGTGTTATAGTGTGAGAGAAACAGGAGAACGGCTCGTTCTCATCCCTACTCCGTGCTGTGTACTGTACTGTACGTGTGTGGGTCAGAAGTGACACTTGTAGACGACTGGATATAACTAATTAAATGACGATTGATCAGTTATATTCGAACTTCTGCGCGGAGAGTCGTGGGATAAAAAGCTCGAGGGGCTCGCGCCATCGCACCAGGCATTCTGGGCGCTGTCGCGTGTTTTTAGAGTCGATTATCTCTCGACTATGCCTCCTCTGATTAGGCCCGACCAGTCAATTGCCGCCGATGACACCGAAAAAGCGGAATGTCTCGCTGACAGTTTAGAGGTTTAATGTACCCCGAGTGGTCAGCCCTGCGACCCGAGCCACATCGAAAGAGTGGATTCCGCGGTCGCAGAATGGGCGTCGACGCCCCCGCAAGGGGAATCGCTTCGCCCGACCTCGACCGACGAGGTCAAAGCCATTATCAAAAATCTTAAACATAGAAAGGCCCCGGGGCCTGACAAACTTTCAAATAGAACACTCAAGTCCCTTCCGGCTCAGTTCATTTCTCTATTGGTCATTATTTTTAATTCTCTTTTAAAGTCGTGCTCCTTCCACGACGAGTGGAAGGAAGCCATTGTCATAGGTATACCAAAACCTAATAAGCCGCGGAATTTACCCTCCAGCTATAGACCTATCAGCCTTCTCAGCTGCTTAGGTAAAATTTACGAGAGAATTATACTCGTCAGACTCTCTGAGGCGGTAGAGACCTATTGTCCGCTCATCAATGAGCAATTTGGTTTCAGAAAGAAACACTCTGCTATTCACTAAGTCCACCGCGTGGTAGAGCACATTGCTCGTCACCACGTGAGGACCTCCCTTCGCAGCAACACTGCTGCCATCCTTCTTTGCCTTAAAGCCTTTGACAAGGTCTGGCATAACGGCTTGATTTTCAAGCTGAGGCGTGCTGGCTTGGCAGACTGTCTCGTGCACATCCTGCGGGACTTTCTGTCTAACAGGTACTTTCGTTATAAAGTCGAAAGCACTCTCTCTTCCCCCCGCCTCCTCCGCGCAGGCGTTCCCCAGGGTTCAACCCTCTCTCCGATTTTATATTCGCTGTACACCAGTGACATACCTCGCACCGAGCTTGTTCACCTGGCTATGTGCGCGGATGATACCGCTCTATACACTTCATCGCGTGATACACGCCTACTAGCCGAGAGACTTCAGAAAGCGGCCCACGCACTCGGTGAGTGGTTCCCCCTATGGAGAATCGAGGTTAATCTCGAGAAAAGTAAAGCCATCCTCTTCCCTATGGCTCGCCATATACAGGTCTCTACCATTCGTCTATTAGACAAGCCCATCCCATGGGAAAAACAAGTTAACTATCTAGGTGTCACTCTAGACTCTAGATTCTCTTTCAGATCCCATATTAAGAAGGTTTGCAATAAAGCAAAATTCGTACTCAACCGACTCTTCTGGCTCATTAACAAGCGTAGTAAAATGTCACTTAGACATAAGCTGACATTATACAAAACTTGTATAAGGCCCATTATGTCATACGCTTGTGTCGCGTTCGCGCACACTAAACTAGATCCCCTTCAAGTAGTACAAAATAAATTCTTACGTATCGCATCAGGCTCCCCCTGGTTCGTACGCAACGTCGACCTACACAGAGATTTTGAACTGGAATCGATTAACGAGCACTGCAAGCGCTTAGCGACGCGCTACTTTGAGCGCGCAGGCTCGCACGCGAACCCACTTATAATCACGGCGTGAGATTACACACCCAACGCGCACCCCAAATGAAGACGCCCGCGGAGCGTCCTTTTAGACCCAGATGACGCCATTACGTTAGCGAATGCCCCGTATGTAGGTAGGAAACACACTACACATACACGACACAAACACCGTCGTCGACGGAATCGACGACGAAGTCCAGTTTATTCCACGGCTCGGCCGGCAAAATGGCTTTTAAAAAACAGAATTGTATGTATTTTTAATGCAACATAATAAATATATATATATATATATATATATATATATATATATATATATATTGTTAGCGTACTCGTGTAAAAGAGGGTAGATTTAGGTGGAAAATAACTATAAAAGCAGTGGAATTGTGTCAATCGGGGGCACTCGCTTGTGAGTGACGGCCCCTATTGGAAGGAA
>DWMY01002116.1:0-12512 GCA_018249775.1 Heliconius hecalesia formosus
CTTGCTAAACTTCCATCCTATGAGCTTCCGGAGAATATATGCAAGTGGATCGCCAGTTTTCTTACTGGGCGCAGCATCAAGATCGCTGTCGACGGTTTTTGCTCCGAACATATATATGCCCATGAACGCTGGCGTTCCCCAAGTCTGCGTGCTGTCCTCTACGCTGTTTCTTCTGTATATCAACAATATGTTAGAAGATTCTAGCATTCATTGCTATGCGGATGATAGCACAGTGGACGCTGTTTACTCCGGCCGCACAAGTCTTTCTCGGGATAACGTCGACCGGTACCGAGAGAAACTTGTGTCTTTAGTTGAGGCAGTCTTCCGGAATGGTTCCTCTTGAAGTGAAAGGAACTTGGCTCAATTTAATCACAAAAAGGCACAAGTTTGCGCGTGAACCACAAAAAAAATCCATTTGACGTATCGCCAGTCTTCCAAAACACTCCCCTTATAGCCGCGCCCAGTATCAGCACATTGGGCCTTAGCATTTCGAGTGACTGTCAGTATCGCGATCATCTGGAAAGCAAGGCCAAGTTGGCCTCAAAGAAACTGGGGGCCATCAACAGAGCGAGACACGCCAATACACCGATTGGGCCTGTATTGTCTAACGACACAGTACGTCACAAACTTAAGTATCATCCACACCATCTGGATTTGTGGCACTCCACTACTGTGCGGTTTCGTAGGAACTTCCTTCCACGCGCCACTCAACTGTCAAATGACCTACCTGCGGCAGTTTTTCCAGGTCGATACGATTTGGGTACCTTCAAAAAGCGCGTCTATCTCCACCTTTAAGGCTGGCAACGCACCTGTAGCTCGTCTGATGTTACACGGGGTCCTGGGCAGCGGTGATCATTTACCACCAGGTGATCCGTACTCTCGTTTGCCTTGTCTTTTTCCATAAAAAAAAGTCCTCCGCGATATAGGATTATTCAATACCAAAATAAAATTAATTAAATCAATACTTGGGAAGTAGACATGGAAGATACGAGATGGATGTGGAAAGGTGGTAACAGGGTTAACGAAGTCTCAGCTGCATTGAAGAGACGGTGAAACGTCAGCACAGCTGCGCGTTTGGCTGTACACAATGCAGTATTGGTACCGACGCTGTTATACGGCAGCGAAACGTGGGTATCACAGAAGAGGATTGAAAAAAAGATGAATGTTATGTAGATGCAATCTCTTCGTAGGATATGCGGAGTCAGCTTAGCTAATCGAATGAATCCATAATGAAGAGATACACAGAATGGTAGGTACTAGAGAGGATGTCACGGTGAGAATGAAGAAGAACGTGCTCAGCTGGTATGAGCACGTCGAACGAATGAATGATGAAAGAATGGCAAAAAAGATTTATGATGGAAAAGTAAGTGGTGAGAGATGTAGGGGGAGACCTTGGTTGACCTTCAAAAACACAGTATCTAAGATACTGGAGGATACTGGAGGTAAAAAGCATGAGAACCCCCTGGAAGACATGTATGAAGAGGTTGATGACAGTGGACGAGGCGAAAGAGGTATGTAGAGACCGTAGTGTTTGGCGCTCCGTTCTGTCTGACTACCACCTTAGGGATAAAGGGTGAAGCTAGTATAGTATAGATAAAAAAAAACAATTACCAGTATCCTTAGGAAAAGCGAGCATCCCCATACAATGTTGTATGTCTTGAAGCTGGCCTTCTTCATATGTAGAGAAATGCTTTTTAGCATAACGCACTGCTTCCAGACGTTTATCTTCACGAACTAACTCAATGAATTCCTGGAAATTTTTATATAAAATTATAAATATTATTGTTTAAATAAAACAGCAGTAAATATTGTTACTTCTTTTTTTAGCTTATAGCAGTAGGCAGAGGAATCATGGGAACCTAGTGTTAAGATACTCCGTTTCCATTAATTTCCGTTCCACACTTTTCGCCGAATTGTGGAGGAATTGTGAATAGCGGAACTCAACGCCGTGCTTTGTCTCGTAACCAGAACAAGAAGATGAAAATATTTTCTTTCTTGACTGGGAGTCGAACCCACAACGTGTTGGATTTATAATCACACGTATGTGCCCCTTCGCCAATACTGGCCTCTATTCCTTCTTCAATATAAAAAAACAGCCAAGTCCGAATCGGGCTCGCGCACGAGGGTGCCGTACAAATTTCATAATTGAATGGGAAGTTCAACTTATAATAGTGAACATAATTAAGTTTGCGGGACTGTGCACTCATTTTGTACAAAATTAACTACAAATAGAACGGTTTATTTGTGTTATATAAATAAAATATATTTTTTTTGAAAAATATATCCATAACATTTTAAAATATTTACAGCGTACATCGGTGGAAAACAATTATGTTTTATATAATGAAAAGATTTGATGAAAAGATTACTCTAAAATTAAATCTAAACTTATAATATATTTACAGAATTCAATATTTGTTATTTTACATTTTCATTACAATCTTTAAAATAAAAATAATCACATATTATACCTGTATACGTATATTAAACTCCATAGTAGAATTCAATTTCCTCAGTTTAGAGCGGTTGTCGGCGCACCACTGTAGACAGCGCGCCGTGCGACGCGCAACCAATTCTCTTTCCACTTCAGCTGCTGACACATAAATATCTGGAAAATCAAGGAATTATTAATATTATTATTTATAATAAAGAAACAGCATGTGACTGTAAACGGATTGTTTGTGGATTCGATTACCACTCGGTAGAACTAATTATTATTTATTATTTCATCGCTCTGGGAGAGCAACAACGCGCGGCGTTTAATTCCGCCACTAACCAAGCACTCTGACTACTAAGCTATACATTATTATCGCGCAATGATGAAATTCTTATACAAGCTTACAGCGTTATTCATATTGTTAGCATTTCTGTAGAAATTTTTACAAATTTCCGCTATTATTTATTATTGCTAAGAATGACTTTTTGGCAAGATCATGGGCGTAGGAAGAGCAGGAGGGGGCGGGCGATCCTTGCCCACCCCAGAAATTTTGCTTACAAAAAATTTTGTCCGAGAATTTAAGTAAACAACATATCTGTGGAAAGCTAAACACTAGGAAATATATATAGAAATGTCCCCATAGGCAAAAGAGAATGCGACCACTTGTTAATATAAATATTTATTAATGGTCACTTTATTTACTTTTTAAGTTTTTATATCCCACTTCGTAACTCTTGACAAAAAAATATGTAACAATCAAAAAACTTACCGACATTAGTCAAATCTCTTAGATTACGAGCATCTGCCAACTTATTGGCGGAATCATAGTAACCGTTGCGTAGGAAGTAATCCACGAGCATCCTATCCAACCTGACTTTACGCCACTGGTTCATTTGCGTCTTGAAATTATCAAAAGATTATTTATACAACAACAACATAGCAGGGTAAGCAGAGGTAACATAGTTATTAAGACATAATAAAAATAAAATAAATCATAACCCCGAGTGGGAGTCGAACCCACAACCGTCAAGTTCACAGTCACACGCAGTGATAAGTATATAACTTCATTGTATTTGGAGAATTATCTACAAAAAAAAATGAAAGGCTGTCGTTTTGATGTAAGACCGAGAGAATGATGACATTTAAATTATTTTCATTTCTCCACTTGAGCAAAACACAGCGCGACATTGAATTCTGTGAGTCAACAAGAATCATGAACGAAGCTTGGGGGGCATTGTTTAACACTAGGTTTCCTTTGCCTACCCTCATGCAGGAAACAGCGTGAAGCAGCTAAAAATAAATAAAACAAGAGAAAGAATTAAATTCAAATTCGTCAATATTTATTTTATATTGTATTGTGTAAAAATTGTATAAAAAATCATTGTACACCGTATTCAAAAAACTATATAGCTAATGAAATTATTGAAAATCTATACGCTTCACGATTTCTTAATCCAGATAAATACGCGAGGCAATTAAAACATCGTTGGCGGTAGTTTTATATAATAATTATGTCAACTGACAGATGGATGCCACCTCAGCCTGCCCGTCCCGCACCTGACCTCGGACTACTGCAAAGTATTCGAAACTCTGGCTTCCAAAAATATATAATATTAAATACAAGCCATTAATCCGGTTGAAGGATTTCATTTTAAACGTGTAATAATCGCGAAAACCTAAGATCTTATTAACTTAAGACACCCTTTTTTTTAAGCTTCACGCATATTCCGCACACAGAAGGGTAGTCAAAGAAACCTGGTGTTAAAACGCTTGGTTCCCCATTTTCTACCGAATTTTGGAAGAATTGTATGTTAGGAGCGAAAAAAATAAAAAAATAAATATTTAATTTCCTTGAGTGGGAATCGAGCCCACAACCTGTCGCGTTCACAGTCACACGCTTATGCCCTTGCGCATTGACTGGCCTCAAGTTTACACATTTAATGTACCAATGTGCTAAAAAATACCTACCTTTGCTTGAGGTGCATTCGCATCAGCGAGAGCACCAGCTTGTTCCTTGAGATGTTCCAAACGTTTTTTACAAACAAAAGCTGCTTGAACTTCCTCAGTTATTGCTTCTGATGCTTTACGCTTCATTGTAGTCAGCTTTTCTACCTATAGACAATTATTAAATTTTTATGTCATATAAAAATAGAAAAGTGCACATAATAATTAGTAAAACACTGTTTATATAATATAATTCAATATTTTTGTCAAGTTTTGATAATCTTTTATACAATAAAAGTATTTATATGTTGTTTTGATTGAATGACATTATTTTAACAAAAATGTAAATAATTTTTATTTCTTACTGTAATTATATTATGAATGAAAACTTACATGTATTTTGATTATAATTTTTAGGATTAAATTATCATTATTTTCATATCCTTGCTCTGGTAGACATAGCTCAGTGCCAAGTTCCTAATTCAATGTCTTGAATATTGGGTGGTGCATGAGGAACAGTGTAATAACACTAAGTTTTCTCTGTGTTTGTGTGTGCAAAAAAAGGGTAAAGATGCTATTTTTTACTGCCTAAGCATATTATAAACATATACACAAGTTTCATAATTTATGGCTTCATTTTAACTTCAAGCTATATATTGCACATAGTAGGGTAGGCTGAAGGAATCTGAGAACTTAGTGGTGAGACACTCCATTCCCATTAAGACACAGTATTAGCATTGACACACACAGCAAGAGATTCACTGTTGAGTGGTGGAACTGAATGCCATGCTTTGCCTTGTTACCAGAGCAAGAAAATTAAAATATTACATTTTTCCTTTCCTGATGTGGGAATCAAACCCCCCTCTATCTTTACAAGTACTTTTGAATATCCCAATGAACATAAAGCTATCATTGGAGAGTGGGTAAGTAAGTGGCAATTGTTACTGACAGTTATTCTGAATTAAAATCTAATTTTATTAATTTCATAAATTTTTACATTATAAATATTCCTGAACAGTATAATAGGTGTTACTTATTGGTATTGTTTCTTGTAGTAGCAATCTTACAATACTTGATAAAAAATAATATTTTATGTTTAATTCTTACCACTCCACCTAGAAAATTATCAATTTCAGTAGCAGTAGCACCTTTCTTGGTAGCCGAGTCTATATCACTTACAGCAGAAGCCACTTGCCTTGCTTCAACATCTAACACCCTCTGAGCATTTCTATATCTCTTATTAAAAATTTCATATGGCACCTTTTTTGGCAAAAAAAATCTATTATTATAATTATACATTTTCTTCAGATTTATAAAATGAAAATATTTTAAAAATATTATTAGGTAATTATTAATGTTAGGTTATTACTTTCGTCACGTATTTATTTCATCAATTACTAGAGATCTACTTAAAAATTCTTGATGTTTACTGTGAATAGTGCAATAAAAATAAAAAAAACATTTAATGACGTGATTAACAAAAGTAAACAATATGGCTAACGTTTTTGTGTGGTACAGAATTACAGGAACATATTATTTTTTATAATAAAAACATTTACTAAGGACGAAAGAATATATAATTAAGGATATTTTTTTAGAATTATAAATAAGTGGCTAATTATGAATTAAAGATTAAAGTGTTTTCTACAATAAAATAGAAATATATTTTAGTGATTTATTCAAAAAAGACTTTTACCTTCAAAGTAGCGTGTTCTAGAGATTTAATTTCGTTCATTGCAGTTATTTTTAGTTAGTTCTCAGAATAAAAATGGGTACACGCCTTGGACACGAACACCTTTAATAATGAAAACAAAACTCAGCTGATTGGGTGTTGCTGTAGACTACGTCTACAAATTACGGTATAAGAACCATAACAAAAAACTGACAATGTTTTACAATACTTGTAGAACTTTTTGTTAAATATGCAACACAGTAGTCAATAAAAATTTTAGCTACTCAAGATAAAAGGAGAAATATCTAAATCTAAGCAAGGAAGTCGGTTTTCAGGCCCGATTTCCGTCAAGAAATTTAATTGTACGTGGGTCATTCTATTATTATTATCTGTATAAATTATTATAAATTATACATATAATTTGAACGTTTAATTAAAAAATATGTGTACCGATACTCTGGATCATTTTTAAATAAATAATAATAAATTAGATATACATATATTAGATGTGAAAAGTTTTAGAATTAATAAGCAAGTATTTCACCTCACCAGCTATTTTTAATTATCATATTATCATGTTGAATTATTTTATTATTTAAGATTTAATTATTAAACAAGTATAATTAATAATATGTTATTTTTATAACTTTGTAACATATTTTGAACTTGAATTCAAAAGAATTTCAGAACCATAGATGCATAAACTTTTTATTGTCTATGAAGTGTCGGCGCGTCACCGCGTCACTTTCGTTACGCGAATCCGCCATTTTGTACGTAGCTGGCGGTGATTCAGGGTTTGCTTTCCCGGCTAAGTGTTTATCGCGTGAAAAAACTAGAAAACTTCGTTGAATTCATAATCTAAACTGACTACAGACGAAACAGATCAATATAGTGTTCAAATTTTGCTGCTGTACCTAGTGCTTTCGTGATTTGTGAGTGCACAGTAATTGGAGCGCGTGGCTGGTTACTCTTTGTTGTTGGATTCGGCGTATACCAGGTAAGTTTTTACTTATTTGTAAGAAAAATATATCCTTTCAGTCATAAAAAAATCAAATGTTACAAAATTATGAAAAACTTTGTTATGGTATCTAACTTGTGATATTCTGATAGCGTCATCGCGGTGGTAATAGTGTGGCGCAGTGTCTTCTTCACTAAATTGTTAAAATGCGGTACATAACATCTTATAATATGTCACCTTATTTAAAACTGACTTGTAGTGAATAATTTCAGTCTTTCAAATATCTCTAGTAGAAATGAATGATAGTATCCACGCGGCTTTTAACTGATTGACGTTGGGACGCTGACCTACTTGTAGTAGAAAGTTGATACATTATAATTAAGCTTCTAGTTAAAAGTTATTTTTCCATATATAAATATTTTGTAAAATACGATTAACTAAATCTTAGCAATTTAATTTATACGAGTTAATAAATATTTTGGTAAAAAATATATTTTATATTATTAAAAAAATGAGTTAAATATATGAGATTTTTAATTGACTTATCACATGATAATGCTGTAATATATGCATAATGCTATCTACATACTTAATTCTCAATGCTAAATATTCTGCTTAATTCTAATATAATTATTTTAGTTAGAATACTTGTTAGTAGAACATAGTTCTTGTTACAAATATTCCACTATATAAATATTCATTGTATTGAATGAGTTGTATAAAATCTGCCCAGATAACCTTTTATTGATAAATAGATTATAATACACACAAGTGTATAATGAAAGATAAATGTTGTGTTGATTGCTAACTAAATTGAGGAAAATTGTGTAATAATTGATTTATAAATAAAATTCTACACAATGATTTCAAACTTTGTTGTGCAGTATAGTATGTCTTTTGGTTAAATAGAAAAATGCCAAAATTTATTTTTGAAAATTAAAATGAGTCTACTATCATCATTCTTCAATATGCATTACAGACATTTAATAAAAAAATAATGCAACAAGGATACTAGATACTCGTACAATTTGAAAATTTTATCCTTAATACATTTAAAATTATATATTAATACTTATATAAATTTATTAAACTTAAAAAAACTTACTATAAAGTTTGTTTTTTGTTTAAATACATATTTTTTTTGTTTAACTGACATTGTTAATGTATATTAACCGTTATATGATGAATCACAGTGATTAAACTAGTGAATAATTTCTTAGTACTAACATTGTTTCTCATGTCCCCAACAAAAGTTAAATTAGTAGAGACTCACAACTAACTTTGTATTGGGTAAAAACTTTGAATGAGATTTCATTTGAAAGTTTTGCTTTTCATTATTTACCTATTTAGCTTTTGTATTTGTTTTGAGTTGTGAGGCTTTGCTTTGGAATTCTTTTCAACTTTCATTAATTTCTTGATTGAAATTTCTTTTGGAGTAGGAACAATGCTCTTGTATTCTTCTAGTTAATAAGTTTGCTTTTGAAGATAAAATTTTTGCCAAAACTCAGAGTTAAAAGTTTATTGTTTCATTTGTTTAAATTGTAATTTTATTTTATAATAATTTATAATTGCATATAATTATATATTTGTCACACATATATTGAAAGAAGAATAGATCAAGTACGAGTTGTACATATGCATCGTGGACTATACCAATTTCATGATTGTAGGTGAATAGAAAGTTTGACTTCAATTTGCTGTATGCTTCCATTGTATGTACTGATTATGTATGATTTGAACTAATAAGTTTGTCTTTGTAATTTTTTCTGTGATATGCTTGTAAATTACCAATTTCCTGATAATTTTATACTGTAAGCTCTCACTTGATAAATTTCAAAATTAAAATATGGAAAATAATCTATGGCTTATGATCATGCTGCAAATGTCATGCATGCCTTCACAACAGTCTTGAGAAAAACTGATTCCATAAGGTTTCTGCTTTATCTTTTGAATAAAACATTCAATTAAACAGTACTATAAAAATATTCAATTCATGTTGATATATGAGTGTTGTTAGTCATTATCCTAAACCATTTTTTTTTCCAACTATTTTGTTCTAATGCAAAATAAAAGAATGAAACATATCAACATTGTCATATACAACACATATCTATACTCTCGATAGTGCATTCATGATAGAACAAGAAATATTGGAAATACTACCAGTATAGTAGTTTAGTTTAGGTTGCCTGGAACAGACTTTACTTTACTTTAATTTTAGTTATAAAGCTGCTTTTGCACTTTTTTTGCATGTAATTATTTGTTAATTGTGTAATTTTCTGTGAAATAAAAGAGGTTTTATGATATATCATAGTATTGGACTTTTTTTCAAAATTATTATTCATTATTGATAAACTGAATCCAATTTCATATCATCTTTAAAAAAAACATAATTTAAATACTGATTGATCTGTGTAATCTGTGATCACAGGCAGTTGAATGAGTTTATATATATTGAATTATTTATGGCATACATGATGTCACATCTATTCTTCACTGTTCTGAGTGCTCTATGCAGTATGTACGTGGCTAGCTCCGTCGTAAACAAAGACGCGGCTCGCCTCGACCTATCTCGCTATTCGCTAGTCGCTATACTGTACTATAGCGACAGAAGAACCAACTCGCACCGTCTATAGTCTATACCTAGCGATATATCACGTAGAAACTTGTTCTCTTACTTATGTACCATAAATAGGGTTGACGATACTTGCATTTTACTACTACTAATACTAAAAATTAATTATCTTATAAGCAAATGTTCATTATCGTTATTAACTCAAATTATGATACGTATATGGTCTATTTTATTAAGTGGACACTTCTTATAACGAAAATGATAATGCTGTAATTACATATTCCACAGATAGAATAATATTTCAAAGTCGTTAAAGAGATATAAAAAAACTATTGGAATTAATACATATTTGAATACTGTAAATGTTACTTGTTCACACCAAGTTGGTCATGCCTTTATTGGCACATTCGATTATGCAAAATTAACATGAAAAAGTAGATAAAACATGTATTTATAATGTATTTCTGTAATTAAATAGCATGTATTTTCGTTATGTTTAAACGACCGTGACCGCGATAGACATGCGTCAAAGCTATAAATAATCACACTCCGTATAATATTATTCAAAAGAATATTTGCACCGTCTACGTCTTCGCCATTGTAGAACAGTTTTGATGACTTCAACAGATAATTGAGTATGAAATTCGAATACTGCCGAGCTATCGCCAAGTTCGTTCTTGTATGTTCTTGGGGAAATATTAATTATGCATGTACATTATAATTCACACAACTTGCACATAAATTAAGATTTGCTTAGTATTTTTTGTTATTGTATTACGTTTCTTGTTAAACTTCTCGAATATGAAAAGTGTTGAATTATGTATTAATAGCGTTTTACCTACTTATTTAGAAAACGTATAAAAATTTGAACGTAGCGGGATTCGACCGCTCGCCTCCTGGAAACCGATGGCGAGGCGCTCTGATCACTAAGCCTTACTTAATACGTAATGTTTTCTAAATAAGTATTTTTCTTTCCTTTTTAGTAGGTAGTTCAAGTTTGTTGAAGTCTTTTTGGGGTAGTAAGGCATGAATCTAAAGGCGGCGGCTTTAAAATAATAACATTTGAATTATTTTCATTTCCTCGCTTTGGTAAACTAAGCATGGCGTTTAGTTCCGCCACTCAACACGCATTGTCGCGAATATTGAATGGAAAGTGACGAATGGAGTGTCGTTACCAGTGGGCGGTGAAACTGCTTTTTTAAATAAATAAAAGCTGTAATGCAAATAATAAAAAGTATATTCTTAGATCATAGAAAAATGTTTGACTTGAAACCGTCACGATTTCACACGCATGGCCGCCTCAGTGAATAATGTGTATGTGTGTGCGTGTGTGTTTGTACGGCACGACATCCGTTTACGCACACAATGTAGCGAACCGGCTCAACCGCTTGACTGACTACCGATTACCTTTACTTTGATTTATATATTTTCTAATAGACACTGTGGTTGGTTGGATGATATGTTCAGATTATAGTAAATGACTTTTTTAAATACAAAAAAGACAAAAAAAAACATATCTGAACTAATTAATATGTTCAATTTAACAAAATATATTTTATAATAAATGTATTTAAACATCATGTATTAAAGGAATTATTTATTTACAAAACAAGATTATATGACATATAGGATTGATTTGTGTATTGTGTGACAAAAAATGGAACGAATGAAACAGGATTGGTGATTAAAAGTGTGAAAGCGTTAAATCTAATATCAAATAGGGCATTATGTTATCGAATATAATTTTCTAATATCATATTCGTGACCGTCGTCCCGCAAAGGCACAACGTGTGACTGTAAACATGTTGGATGTCCACTCGATTGAACTATTTTCATTTCCTCACTATAACAATATAAAGCGTAGCGTGGAGTTCCTAAAATTGGGCGGAACTCTACCCTGCCGCATATAGATGCGGCATACTGCATGAAGCTATAAAAAATATTATATCACATTACTGCATCAAAACTGTAAGTAATTATCTGATGTGAGGAGCAGCTGCGTTTTCTAATATGTAATGCATTGAAGATTGATTAAGGCGGCCATGTGACATGCTGTAGTGTGATATCTGACACTTTGGTAAAGTGGTTTCTTTTTGTCTTTTACATTAAAACACGTACATTTTATTATTATTAATTCGAATGTGATGGCAATTATATTATTATTTATTTGAGTTCTTCGAACCTGTCACCATTATATAAATGAACTTTAAGTAAATTTAAAGTTAAATAAAATAAATTCCGTCACTCTGTAATCTCTAAGTTTTTCTTAAGTTAATCTTTACTAATGATACAACGTTACCCCGTGTCCCCACCACACGTTGGTCGATAGCTCTCGGCAAATAGTATGAACTACGAGTACGGACGCCACATCCTCACGCACGCACACCCACTAACCAACCGGCTCCGCTTGATCGTATATCGATTGCAGGCGGCTCTTTAGATATGGGCGCCGATTTGTTTTATGTCGTCGATAGATTTGTTTTTTTTTTTACTTTTTACTTAAATTTTACCTTTGTTTGGTGGTGGTTTGGTTAGGTTAGTTTTTTTTTAACAACTGTTCGAGGGGTCGTTAAGTATGGCTAGAATAAGGCTTACAGCTTCACGTTACAACTATAATATTAGACTCTCTTAGTCTTATTCTTTAAAATGTAAAAAAAAATTGATTAATTTAAAAAATATATATATATTAATTAACATATATTTTAAGTCATTGAGATAATTTTATATGTTAAATTTGGACAATTTCTTAAATAACTATAATATTTATACTTTAATTTGCAAGTATTTACAACTTACAAATAAACTGTTAATAATTATTATAATTAAATTGATACAAAACATAGTCTTGTAATGTATTAAAATAAAAAGTTACATACCTACTGAAGAAATAGTATAAATATGTAGTTCCCGAGAACAATTTTCAACC
>DWMY01002117.1:0-12509 GCA_018249775.1 Heliconius hecalesia formosus
CTGCTTGGAAAACTGAGCAACTGCTATGCAGATGATATTTCTTAATGCAGTGGCTTCCATTAGGATTGTATGCAACAAAAGCTGCGCCCACTCTGTCGTCACTGAGTTTGCTGCCATCTGTGAAAATTTTTGTATAGTTATGGAGTTCAAGACTGTTGATTTCTATACTTGTTGTAGCTTTATGAATGGTAATGCTTATACGGTCGGCTGGGTGTAATAGATTTGAAATTGGTATTGGCTTTTCTAACTTTATATCTTGTGGGAGATTTTCATATACTAAGTTATATTTGACTGAATCTATTTTAAGTACTTCTTGAATTTTGAGGTGCAGCGGAATTAGTGAGGCGAGCGCGATCGCAGCCGAGGCGGAGACAGTACGAAAACCCCTGATTATTCGTATGGCAAACATACGCTGCATAGATTTTAGGATGTCGCAAACAGTTTTATATTTGGTTGCGTCACCCCAAACTCCAGCGGCGTATGTAACTATTGGCTCTATTACGTGTTCATAAATTATTTTAATGTTTTCCGAGCATAATCCCCATGTGGGACGGACAAACCTGCATATGGATCTGTATATCGCATGTGCTTTCTGAGTAATGTATTTAGTGTGGTGTATGAATTTAAGATTTTGATCAATTATAATTCCTAGAAATTTTATTTGCTTAGTATGTTCTATAGTTTTGTAGTTGATTCTTATTTTGATGTTTTTGGCTTTATTTGTAAACGGAATAACATGAGTTTTATCTGGCCCGAAATCAAGTTTAACCTTCTCACCCCACTGTACTATTTTATTTAAGAAGCTATTAGCTGTAATTTCTAAGTTATATACATTTTTATCGTGGACTATCAGGAATATATCGTCCGCGAAGGCTTGAAGGTGGCTCCCTATGGGCAATGGTACGTCAAAGAGATCGTCTAAAATGATATTCCAAAAAAGAGGACCAAGAACTGACCCCTGTATACAGCCTCTGGTCATTTCTTTACTTGTCGTGACATCAGCGAAATCAAGATAGACCTTTCTTTGTTGCATATAGCTACGAATTAATATATACAGGTTTCTCGGACAGCGCATAGTTTTAAGTCTTTTGAAAAGAACTGGCCACCATGCATTATCGAAGGCCGCCTGTATATCTAGGGATATTGCTATTACTTGTTCTTTATTTTGTTTAGCGTTTTTAATTTTAGTAATTGCTGTCTTAAGTGCGTCTATTGTCGATGTTTGTTTTTTAAACCCGAATTGTAGAGCATTATTGAAATTGTTAATTTGTATATGGTGGGTTAATCTCTGTGCTATTGTTTTTTCTAGTAATTTACCGAATATGTTTATTAGTCCTATTGGCCGGTATCCAGAAACATCTATGTAGTTGTTTTTGTTGGATTTTGGCAGAGCAACTACTTTTGCTACTTTCCATTGTTCTGGGAAATATCCAAGAGTAAAGCATCTGTTGAAAACATCTAAGATAATATTAGGGAATTCTAAAGTAAATTTAAGACAAATATCAGCAGTTAAGTGGTCTGGGCCTGGAGCTTTATTGGCGTTCATATTCTTTAAATTATTTATTATTTCGTTTAAGGTAAATAATTTATCATTTTCAGTATCAGGGGGAATTGTTGCCTGTCTGCGAAGTTGGATTTGGGATTCAGAATCGTTGTGTTCTGTATCGTCAGGATAAAATTTATTTAAAAGCGTACTAGCAGTGTCTACCGAGGAAACTGTATATGTGCCATCCGGTTTAAGAAGTGATATTGGGGGAATGGGTGGAGGGCCATTTTTAAGAAGGCGGTTGGTTAATGACCAAACATTTTCCTTGCCCTGAGCACTGCAGAACTCTCTAAAGTTTTTGGTGGATTCCGATTTAATTGCGTCTATGTATTTTAATCTCATTTCTTCTCTTTCCTTTAATATATTATCAAGCTGCTTTTTGCCCTTTTTAAGATCATGAATTCTGTGGTGAAGTTTAATCATCTTTTGTTTTAATTTTTCTAATTCTGAGGTCCACCAGGGTATTGTTACATAATTGTTAATCTTAGGTCGTAAAGTTATATTACATGTTTTTTGTATGGCTATAGTAATATCTGTGATATATTCTTCTATTTGTGATTGATCAAGTTTATCTATATCTATTGCATTTAAATTTTGTTTTATAATTTTGTTATTTAATTCTAGTTTAAATTTATTCCAATCTGCGTTTTTGGTATTATATTTATATGTTGATTGCTTTTTCCGGCTTAATATTTTATTTCTGTTATTTAGTTCTATTTTGTACTCAATGCCATTATGCTGTGAAGTGGGACATATATCAAGATTTACTTTCCAATTCATAATGCAATTGGCAATGTTATCTGTAAATAAGCTAATATCTATGATACTTGTTCTGTGCGTTCCATGAGTTATGGTTTCAAATGTCGGCACTGTACCTGTATTTCCTATGGTTAAATCATTTGCGGTTATAAATTGCATTAAATCTTTACCCCTTTTATTTATTCTAGCAGAGCCCCAGCTTTGATGCCAACCATTGAAGTCACCTCCTATTATTATCCTAGCGTGTGGGTGAGTTTTTACAAAGTGTTCCAGTTTATTTAATGTACTATCAGTGTCATCTTTGGGTTCTATATACACACTGATAAAATAAATTTTAAGATTTTTGGTTATAAGTTGAATTATTACAAGATTAGAAGTTGAATGTTCACTGACTCCAATAGTTGCCCCCAAACCAGCTCTGATGACAATAGCTGCTTTAACTCTGTCCCTTGTCAAATTTTGATACGTTATTATGCCTGCAGTACTTTTAATTACTCCAGTATTGCCGGTATATGGTTCCGAGATCAATGCGACATCGCACTGTCTGCTAATAAAATATTGCATGAATTCGTGTTGTGTTTTGTTGCTTCTATCTAAATTTGCTTGAATTATATTAATTGGAGTTTGTGATGCAAGTCTTACATTTTTATTTGAATTTGAGTTAATTGTGTCTGCTATTGAATTTTGCTTAGTGTTCATAATGAATGTTGTGTTTAGTCTTTTCAGTCGCCGCTACTTTACAAGGGCATAGTGCTGAGGTAGAGGAGTGCATAGTGTTATTTTTTAAGTTATATTTTGTATTGTGAGACTTGCAATTCAGACAAACTGTTTTAGATGGATCATTTTTGTGTACACATGCTCGATATGTATGGTCGCGTGCTGCACAGTGGGAACAATTTTGCTCAGAATTTCTGCAGTGCTTCGTGGTGTGTCCAAACTGGAGGCACTTGAAACACTGCAGCAATGGAATGTGTTCGGATACATGTATTTTTTGGTGGTCGATGTTAATTCGTTTTTTATTTATACATATTTCAAATGCTTCAGGTGATACCATTAAAATCGTATTGTAAAGTGCTAGATTTTTATTTTGGGTAGTAAATTTTATTTGTATATCTTCTTTATTTATGTTATTTTCTTTAAATTCAGGGTTTTGGCTGTAAATAATATTTAAAAGTCTAGTTTTTTCAGTGTGTTTGTTGATACCTTTCAGTATAAGCATTGGTTTGAGTTTAGTAGGTAATTTTACATTAAGTGCCTCGGAGTTCTCTAGCTTTTTAAGAGTATCATCTCGGTGTTGAGTATTGTCAAATTCTACAAGTAGTTTATTGCTCGTTAACGGAACGACTTTATTAGGGGCATAATTTGTTTCAGTAAAGCTAACATTATTTTGCCATTTATTTATTAACTCTGTTTTAGACTTTGATGCAATTTTAGGAGTGACAAGAATAGATGGTCTAGATTTAGGTTTTGTTTGTGCTCTTATGGCAGCAACTTGAGCATAGGTTGGTTCCGATAGGTGAGATGGTATAGATGGTAAAAATAAATCCTGTTTTATAATGGCTATTTCCTTTCTAACGCAATCAGCAATTTTATCCTGAATATTTTCAGTAAATGACTTTAATTGTTCTTTAATATCTATATTATAAGAAGAAGTGGAGCTTTCGACGTTTTTATCAGTAGTTGTGGTATCAGTGTGGTGGTGCGGTGGTGTGGTTGTAGGTGTAGATATAATATTGACTTTTTCGAATATGTATGTGTCAAATGACCTCCTTATTTCTGTTGCAGCCGATGCTACTATCATTTTGTTTCGTTTAGTAACGCACTTTCCTTCTGAGATAGCCATACAGATGGCAGTCACTAGACTAGTAATAGTCTTATCTAACGTATCGAAGTCTTTAACATCTGCGGCGGTCGCAGGCAGAACGATTGGAACTTTATTTACAGACTTAGCTTTCTTTTTTATCGATACAGCTTCTGATATCGATAATTGCGGCTCTTCGGAGTCGAAAAGCGGTTCGGGACTCATTCTCAATACCTCCATATAACTCCTCTCACTCTCTGTACTACTCCTTTCCCTACTTCTATTACCACTAATTCTCTCTCGTTCCTCCGAGTCCCGTTTCGCACGTGTTTTGGGTGGCGTCCTAATCATAGTTAAGGTAAGTATACCTATGTATGTGTATATATGAATATAAATGCTATTAAACTATGCTAATTAATGCTATTAAACTATACTAATTAATGCTATTAAACTATGCTAATAAAAAAAAATAAAAAAAAAAAAAAAAAAAAAAAAAAAAAAAAAAAAAAAAAAAAAAAAAAAAAAAAAAAAAAAAAAAAAAAAAAAAAAAAAAAAAAAAAAAAAAAAAAAAAAAAAAAAAACCGCTTCTAAGTCCGACTTTAAGCTATCAGCATGTGGGTTTAATTTATGATATATATTTTTATTACTATTATTATTTTTTTTTTAATTTGTATAAAATGATGATTTACGTAAATTTATTTGGAAATTAACATTTTTTATTTATAGTCAGATTTTGATGCGGTTTTTTACTAACAGTTAGGTCTTTCGAGAAAATTACTATGACAAAATTATAAATTCCTGTTACAAATAGAAATACATATTTTAGGTCCTTAAAGTTCACTAGTCACTGGTCAAGAAGACACTTCATCGTCGGTTGGAAAAAATCACTATAAATTTATTGTTTGTATTTAGAAAGTTTCAAAATTTCACTTGAGTGTTCTTTAACAATTTATTTATAGATATATTAAATAAAACTTATGGCTTGTTGCTTTGAATTTTAAATTATTTAATATTGTAACTGGCGGTTTTTCAAAATGCCGCCAAAATTTTAGATTTTCTTTAATAACTTTTGATCCCGTTATTGGATTTTTGATATTTTTCCACTTTTGGAAAGGTCTTCTTGCGTGGGTTCTAGTGATGTATAGCACTTTTTTCTATGGCTCTCCGTTTCAAAACGAGCCGCAGCGTCAGTTATAGGTAAAACTGGATTTTCTCCGAAGATCCGGATCCAAAATGTCTCAATTTTTGTGTGGGGGTAGAGTTTTAGAAAATATACCACTTAGTCATTAAAAAACTGGGGGTCACCCATATATATCGGGCGCCGCATTCAAAAAACAGTCAAAAAACACACCATTTTACACAAAGACGAAATGGTATCTTAGAATTGTCCAAATATTTTCATTACACTATATTATACACATTCACTTGTCAATATACAAATGATTTTAATTAATAAACGTATCATTATTTTTTTTTTTAAATAACATTTAAAACTATTTGAGCGTCTTTCGCGCGTATTTTACTTGGTATTAGGGTTTTTTTTTTTTTGGCAATAACTACTATGGCTTATATCCCATTTTCAAAAAAAAATATTCACCACTACCATACAGTCTTGAGCGCGCTTCTTTTGATATCTAACACATCATTTTACGATTAAAACGGTGTTTTTATAACCGTTCCGCCTGTCGACGCACGAAACGCGTGTTGTTTCGACGGCGTACTCTGTACGTCTCCCTATTATTAGTATTAGCTTCTCGCTGTATCCCGCACACAGCAGGGTAGGCAGAGGGAACCTAGTGTTAAGACACTCCGTTCCCCACTTTCTGCCGAATTCCGGAGGCATTGCGTGTTGAGTGGCAGAACTCAACGCCGAACTTAACCTCGACACCAGAGCGAAGAAATGGAAATATAAATTTAAGTAAATATTTCATCTCCTCGAGTGGGGATCGAACCCTCAACCAGTCGGTTTCACAGTCACACCTCGTGCCGCTGCGCCACGACTGGCCTCAATTATAAGTTTTTATGTATATTGAATATAATATTTATATTCAATATCTCTAAAACCTTATAAATATTAATTTTCTATAATATAAACATTGTATTGTATTATAATATAAAAATTGTATAATATTGTAGTAAATAAAAAATGTTTTCTAAAATAATTATCTCACAGTCTAAAAATTGAATGCTCAATAAAAATATCTAGAAAAAAAAATTAAACATAAATCTTTGACTGAAATATTCATATAATAATAACACAGTCCGCCTATTTGTTTCACAACAGCTACGGTCGATGAATTTAAGTAATTTTAAAATTGCTATAAACTGGAACACTTGAAACGTGTCTTGTTTCTGTAATAATACCACAATATGGGTATCAAAATCAAGAGCTCAATACGAGGATTTCAAAAAGGTATATCAAGATTATCATTACCATAATTAATCCTAACAAAAAAATGAAATATAAAAAAATATTTGTGAACACAAAAACTCCGACTGCATAAAACTAAAAAGAAAATAAACAAGCCCAATAGTTTACTAGGATTAACAGTCGGGACCTATAAGTAAATCTTCAATCGATAAAATCTTTATGAGGAACCCCGCATAATTTAAAGAGGTTTCATGATTGAATGTCTTAATGCTGTTGGCAAATGCAGCATAATAATAGTATTATAAGAGGTATGCGGGCGAAGCCGCGAGTGGGCTGCTAGTTATATAATAAAATGAAACATCAAATTTATATACTTAGTCTTAACAGGTGCCATAGGTGTACGAGAGTCAAATAAGGTCAACGTCTATAATTATTTATTGTATAATATCCTCTATTACATACAATTATATAATGACAAACATACTTTTTTCTGAAAATTTATTGTAAAGCAGGCAATATTTTTATTTCGTTTTTAATTAGAGGCCTTTATGTAATAAAGTAATGTTAAGACACTGCGTTCCTCAATTTCCATCGATATTTTTAAGTTTATGGTATTTATTTAGTTAATCAACACGTGCAAAGAAAGCATATTTTAGGCATTTTTTAAAATTCTTATACCTTTTGAAAAACTATCAACATTCTTATAGTTAATAAATATTTTTTTCAAATTAAAAACAAAGACTATCTATGGTTTTCACCAACTAATTATCATATGGGCGGAAATATATTCAAAGCGTTCAAACTTACAATTCTACATTAGTATCGACATTGTAGTGTTGATAGTAATTGAAAATATTTCTGTTATACTACAGGAGGATATATGCACTGTTTAAAGCTGTTTTTATAACATAATGTAGAATAATGTTTTCTATATAATATATTCTACATATACTACTATATTCTATTGTTAGCGTACTCGTGTAAAAGAGGGTAGATTTAGGTGGAAAATAACTATAAAAGCAGTGGAATTGTGTCAATCGGGGGCAGTTGCTTGTAAGTGATGGCCCCTATTGGAAGGAAACTAGTGTGAAGTATTGTTAGTAGGTGATACATATAACTTATTGCAATTACATAGTATCCCTTTCCAAATAGTTTAGAATATATGTGTTTTTAACGTGTTTTTTTTTAAAACGTTACCCACTTCCGATTTCTAACACTATATATTCTATAGGAAAATTACACATTCTTTTTATTCTTTCACTATAATACATAATTATATTCTTTAAATGTGCACTTTCACTTTCTGCACTAAGATGGCGGCTCTGTTCCCGCATTTACGTCTCTGATATGTATACCTAAAAATATGTGCCATAAAAATTAAGCCATATTTAATAGTATCGATATAAATAATAGAAATATGTATAAAAAACGTAATTATATTGCAAATTTTAACCGATTTCCGTAAGGAGGAGGTTATCAATTCGACTATATTTTTTTATGTTTGATCAAGTACGTCACCACTTTTGACTGAACCGATTTTGATGATTCTTTTTATTTTAAGGGTGATGTGTGTTCTTCTCGTGTGGTCCCAGTGCTGACAGTGTTATCCATGGGGAAAATTACGTAGGTCTTAAATTTGAGTTAAGTATGTGCCGACCTGGTCAACCGATTTCGATTATTCTTTTTTATTGGTAAGGATTCACTTCAAGGGTAGTTTGATGAGAGTTTGTTTAGGTTCTGAGTATGGGATCCGGTGGAAGTTTTTTTTTGTTAAAGAGAGCGCCGAACGGTCTCTACGTACATTTTTCGCCTCGTCCACTGTCATCCTCATCATACATGCCCTCCGGGGGGTCGTCATGGCGTTTACGTGACCTTCCTCCAGTATCTTAATACTGTGTTTCCGTATGTCAACCGAGGTTTCCCCCAAAAAAAAAAAAAATTATTACAATTGTTTACTTAAGAGAAGTATCTCTTAAGTAAACAATTGTAATATTTTTTTTTTCGTACTTGAAAAGTATTATAATAAATTTACATACAATTAATTTGTTTTGAATACAATAGAAAGATAAGTGATTTATTCGTTAATATTTTTTATTAAAATTATATAGTTTAGCGTTACTTGCGAGTAAACAACGAAATTAGATTTTTCAATTTTTTACTAACTGACTTCTGTAAAAGGAGGAGGTTATGAATTGAAATGAAAAAATCGGGATGACACCAAAAAATGTACCTATAAAAATAATTAATTTCTGTTATAGTAGTTTTTGTGTGATTGGCGAATAAACAAACAGTCAGACAGACAAGAATTCTGTTGAGTAGTTTTTTAGCTCATATAACCGATCTTATTTTTATTTTTTTATATCTTTCACCGAATTGACTTTTTTATCCTTTTATTATATATAGAGATAAACAAAAGAATTTCAAAAAAAATCAAAAAAAATTTCTCAAAAAAAAATCTTAAGTTTTAATAAGTCGAATAGAGCTTTACCAACCTTTAAAAGCACTCTTAATCGTCGATTAAACAAAAATGTTATTATTATAAGTTCTAGAAGAATTTAGTACCATTACTTTGCGTGTATCTGTATACATTGTAATTATCAAACAAATCGAAATTAATTGTTCTCATGAAATATACTTAAGATAATCTTTTTAGCTTGAAAATTTTGACATGGGAGCAAAGTGCCACGGTATGTTCTATTTCAATAAGAACAAATAAGGAGGCCGTCGTGGCGCAGTGGCACAGACGTGTGACTATTAGCGCGGCGGTTGTGGGTTCGATTCCCAATCGGGGAAATTAATTATTGCTAATATTTTCATTTCTTGGCTCTGTTGACAAGACAAAGCGCGGCGTTGAGTTCCGCCACTCAACATGCAATGCTTCAAAAATTCGAAGGTGGTTACGGAGTGTCTTAATACTAGACTAGTTCTCTGCCTACTCTGCTTTAAGTGGGATACAGGGTGAAGCTGAAAACAAAAGATATTAGAATGGTAGTTGATACTACTGATGTCTTTAATAATTGCCGGTTATTGTCAAAAATCATATTTTCATATTATTTTAAGTCTGACACTTACGGCCAAATTGTTTTTTTTTCATAATGATTTTGGTGTTTTCGATATTGACTTTAAAATTAATATTCATTTTTAATAGGGTTCAGTCACTTAAAACTATTATATTTAGTCACTTATATATTGAATTAAAATCAAATCAAATTAAATCAGCTTCACGCTGTATCCCGCACACAGCAGGGTAGGCAGAGGGAACCTAGTGTTAACACACACCGTTCCATTTTCCGCTGAGTTCTGGAGGCATTGCATGTTGAACACAACGCCGCACTTTGCCTCGACACCAGAGCGAAGAAATGAAAATATAAATGTAAATATTTTATCTCCTCAAGTGAAGATCGAACCCACAACCAGTCGATTTGCACCCCTGCGCCACGACTGGCGTCACTTATATATTGAATAGTTGGTATTAAAATACATATTATATACATATATTTAATTGTGTTTTCACGTTCATATGAAAAGATTAACAAGTTCAATCTGAATTGAATATTTATAACTATAGAAGAGTTAATAGCAACAACAAGTAAATCAAATAAGTATAACATACTTACTAAGAAAATGTATTATTAGAAATCGGAAGTGGGTAACGTTTTTAAAAAAAAAACACGTCAAAAACACATCGTCTATATGATTCTAAACTATTTGGAAAGAGATACTATGTAATTGCAATAAGCGATATGTATCACCTAATAACAATACTTCACACTAGCTTCCTTCCAATAGGGGCCGTTACGTACAAGCAAGTGCCCCCAATTGTTTTTTTTTTTTTTTTTTTTCGAGCTTGAGGTAAATGCTGTTAGCCCTATTGGCTTTTACAGCGATACCGGGTGGATAGGGATGAGGGTACTCAGTCCCAGAAGAAATGCAAGCACTACCTGGCTGCTTGAGAGGAGTCGACGACTGTAAGGGCGCCCCCTGCGGGGCTCGAACCTCGGCTTACAACCGTCGAGCGGGCGCCCCGATTGACACAACTCCACTGCTTTTATAGTTATTTTCCACCTAAATCTACCCTCTTTTACATGAGTACGCTAACAGTATAATAATCTGCGGGTAGCGGGATTTGAACCCGCGCCTCTTTGGGAACCGCCAAAAAGGCGTGGGTTCAAGTTCCGTTACGTTCTAATTTTTATACGTTTTCTTATCAAGTACTTTTCCGTGCTAAGTGTGGAAAAACACTATAAAATGTTTAAAAAAAAAGTTTGGACAACTTTGGACATGTTATTACGAAATTTTGGTTGAAGTAATTGTTTTTATTATTTCTTGCTTAAATAAATTTTATGCATGAATAAATACTATTGTGTGTTAAAATAAATAAATAAACATATATTTGACAATATACATACAAATGAAATATAATTTTCGTGTTGTACGCGTCAATTCGTTCTCTGCTAATGGACCTAAGTTCAGCTGATTATTGTAACAATTTATCATTTTTAGTAAAACTATAAGAAATAATTAAATATGTCCATAGCAAAAAGTGTTGAACATGATAAGCATTTTCCATTGTCAAATAAAAAAATTGAAGATTTTTTTTTTTTATGGAAAAGGACAAGGCAAACGAGCGTTCGGGTCACCTGATGGTAAGTGATTACCGCCGCCCACGGCCCCGTGCAATACCAGAGGAGCTACAGGTGCGTTGCCGGCCTTTGACACATGAACATGACATCTGATGAACAAGCAAACTAAAGTAAATCTAAACTATAAGAAATAATAAAAAGCCGCTATAGAAGCTGTTGAGTTTGATAATTTTATCTGTCTGTTTTTGTGTTAGTCCGGCTAATCTAATTTCACAGTATACTGTATAATTCAGCTGTTCCGGAGACCTGCTGCTGTTCACTATACGTCAGAGGAGGCTATAGATCAGCATATACTTTTTATTCCGGAAGCAGCATATACTTTTTTTTGCGGGATAGGGACTTACGTAGTACTTAGTGTTAAAAGAAAGAAGCAGGCGAAGTCGCGCAGGCGCCGCTTGTACCTAAATAATAATTTAAAACGATGACGACGACGAACTAACGATACAAAACGAAGTCTAATAAAAAAAAAAAAAAAATGAGAAACGTGAGGCCGCGGCTGATGGATACAGGTGTGCGACTATAAACACGACTACCTGTGGGTATCGAACCCCCCCACTTATGGAAATGAAATATTTTTTTAAATTTACATTTTCATTTCTCCGCTCAGAATTTCACTGAAAATGTAGATCGGAGTGTATTAACACTACGTTCCTTATGCCTATCATGCTGTGTGCGAGATACAGCGTGAAGCTGATATAAAAATGATAATCACTAATGTTTTTTTCATGATTATAATTTTCATATCAATCTTTTAAAAAAAAAAAGTGATGTTGACACAATAATAGTAGGATTATTGACACAACATATACGCTACCTTTTCAAAACAGTACCTGTACCTACTTTTATTTGTATTAATTAGAATAAGGATAACATCCGTAAATTCAATGCAATTTGCTTTGAATTAATAATGCTTTAATTTTTTTTTATAAAGAGACCAATCGTGGAACTGGGGCATAAAGTGTGATTTTAAACGCGATTAGTTATGGGTTCGATTTGACGCTCGATATTAGAAAAACATCGATGGCAACATCGAAGTTCGATCGATGTTCGATAAAAAATCGAAGAAAAACATCGATATTTTTTTGCACATATCGTCATCACGTATACGCGATTAAATATCGATTATGTGTCCCTGCTAACATCGTTGTTGCGATATTTTATTTAATGCATAATGCAACATCGACGTTAAAACATCGATATTTTAACTGCTAACGTCGATGTTCATCGAATATCGATGATCATTGGGCATCCCCAGTTCGATTCCAATCGAAATGAAATATTTATATAAATTTATATTTTCATTTGTGCGCTCTGGTGTCGAGGCAAAAAAAGGCGTCTGGCGCGGCGTTGAATTCCGCCACTCAACATGCAATGCCTCCAGAATTCGGC
>DWMY01002118.1:0-12505 GCA_018249775.1 Heliconius hecalesia formosus
GATACAATGTCACGAACTCCGGAGCGGCAGACGTGGGATTTGTAGAGATAGAAGACGGGAACGAGGCCGATCTGGAGATGGCGGTGGCGACGATCGGGCCGGTGGCCGTCGTAGTCGACGGAGACCACGCCTCCTTCATGCAGTACGAATCAGGCGTGTACTACGAAAAGAGATGCTCCAATATATATTTGAATCATGCTGTATGTTTTTATTTTAAAGAAACATTCTTTTGTTTATTTAATTTAATTATTAGAAGTTAATTATTAGAAGATAATTTATTTAAGGAATTTCTACATTTCATAATGATAAGTTTAGGATTTCACAATTATAAAAAACACATGAACGTCTTTAAAATATTTGTATGACATTCGTGTTGGGATGGCGCAAGTATGATTCCGAATGTTTCCGAATTTCGAAAAATTACTAGGAACCGCTCACTTAGCGACTAGACCACCTATTGTTTTATATATGTAATCTACATATTTATAAATTTTTACTAACCTTTAAATATTCAGATGCTGGTGGTAGGATACGGATGGGACGATAGATCCGGCCCTTACTGGCTGGTCAAGAACTCGTACGGGACGGAATGGGGCGAGGACGGCTACATCCGCATGGCGCGCTACCGTAAGAACAACTGCGGCATCGCCACCGAAGCCTCCTTCCCACTCGTCTGATCACACATAATGCTTAATAAATCAAGTAATAATTAAGTATGAATTATTGTTTTTACTATTGAACTGGCGGCCGCCCTTTTCAATTTCGTTTTGTGGATTTTTGCCGTGAATTGGATTGCCAAATTCACAACCATCACAATTATAGTCAAAGACTAGGCAGTCATAATGCCATGACAACGTAAATTTTCAACGATTTCTAGTTGTCATTTAAAAGTGCCCACCATACATACGAACGACTTTTCTAAGATTTTTCTTATAATTTACGTGGACTGTTATACTTGTTTAAATGTTTAAATTTTCAATTTTACATATTAATACAGAATGCTCATTATGCTTAATAACTTTTGTTAAGGACGCACTTAATTTTTTCTTATATTTTGGGTACCACAATATTTCTAATTCAAGTGAGTCTGTAAAGATGAATTTTGTTTTGCTGTATATTTGAGGCCAGTCGTGGCGCAGCGGCACGAGGTGTGACTGCAAGACCGACTGGTTGTGGGTTCGATCCCCACTCGAGGAGATGAAATATTTACTTAAATATATATTTCCATTTCTTCGCTCTGGTGTCGAGATTGAGTTCGCGCGGCGTTGAGTTCTGCCACTCAACACGCAATGCCTCCAGAATTCGGCAGAAAGTGGGGAACGCAGTGTCTTAGCACTAGGTTCCCTCTGCCTACCCTGCTGTGTGCGGGATACAGCGTGAAGCTGATTTGATTTATATTTTCAGCAAAATGAAATTCGTATAGCAGCAAAGAGCTAGCTAGCTATATAGAGCGTGTACAAAGTTACAAACAGACAGAAAAAAATTAACAATCATATATTAGCGTCCTATTGGTTTTTGGGGTTCCGTCTCTTTTATGGAAAAAAGGAACCCTTATAAGAGCACTTTGTTGTCCGTCCGTCCGTTACAGACAGACGTCTGTCTCTTAAGGGCGTTTATCTCAGAAACGCTTGGAGACATCGAGTGGAGATTCAATTTTCAAACATATACAAAGAATGATAAAAAAAAGGAAACCGTTTTTGATTAAACATACGGAGGTCACATTGAAATGATCAAAATCAAATTAATGATATTAGCAGAATTTTAAAAAATATTCATAAAGATTATAAAAAAATAATTCAGTTTCACACTGTATCAGCAGATACACAGCAGGGTAGGCAGAGGGAAGCTAGTGTTAAGATACTCCGTTCCCCACTTTTCAACTACTAAAAAATTAAAGAAAAAAAAATTGTTTACTTTCTGTTCTGTAAATTATTGTTTTTTAGGAATAAAGAGACTCACTCAAATATCAGTACTGGCTCACAAAAAATAAATCTTCACTTACTTTCACTTGTTACTTATACGCTCCCGCTATTTTTTCACAAAGAAATAATCTATGTTCTGTATATTTTTTATTTACGTTCTTGTCAATATACCCAATTTTGATTGAAGCTACTATATAATAAATAGTACAATCTAGTGATTGTACTCGGTCGAGAAGCGTTTTTTTCAGATCTACCTATCACTTAAAATCGTAAAATAAATAATTTTTTAACAAAAAACAAACCGACTTCGAATAACTAAAAAGTATAAAATAAATTTACTTAACATAAGGCAATAGTACTTTTATTTGGTTAAAAAAAATAAAGATTTTATAACTTTGAAGTCGGTGTCAAGCTAATGATGCTGAAACAACCTTACTACAATATCTAATTTTAGTAATTAGTCTGTTTGTTTTACTTGGATATATACAAAATGGAAACGACTGCGCTCCTTTTACGAGAGTACAATATAGGTTAAAACATTTCAAACCCAAACCTAAAAAAATAATTAAGATTGCTCAACAGTTTAGACGTAGGATTATTATTTGCATTTCATAATTTTTATCCATGCTGTATTACGTGTGACGTAGTTACGAATAGATACTAATAACTGCTACTACAAAAACACTACTAAACGTCGTCAATCTGCCACTTTTCATTCTCAAAAAACCAGAACGAGAAATGGAATACCTATTTTTTATTATAAATCTCAACAACGTTACAACTTCGCCGCTAATACCTACGAGTTCATTACGGGAATGCAGCGTTGTCGCTTTTTTTATTATTATTCTTTCTTACACTACAGACTTATGGTCCGTACCTTTTGTCACCATATACATTTCTTTTTATTATTTTTTATCTTTAAATTTTTATTAAGAACTAGACTTTCGTTATTATATACATACATTTTCTATATTTATACAATATCCTCTTAAGAGAGTCCAGTCTTTCATTTCAGTTGCCAACATAACTATAACACTATAATCTAAATCTACATGAATAAATAAATTCAACATACGAGTATATAATAAGTAAAATAACCTACTTGATTAATAAAAAAACATTGTTCAATATGGATTTTAATATTAAATTTTTACAATATTTAAATTTTTATACAATCAATTAAGGCAAGTTGTGGCGCAGAGGTATGTAAAATCGACTGATTCCGTTTCTATCTTTTATAGCCATCTTTAAATTATACTCCACAATGCCTTTTGTTGCCTTGTGAGGTTGAGGGTCAGAGAAGAGGTATTTCACTTATGTCTCGTGGTGCTGCCGTAGTTCTCAAATTTTGTATTCGGCAGGTTATTATTTTTTAGAAGAGCATGTACCACAGTATATCTCTTGAAGGGCATAGGCGACGTACATGGGGCTCCTATGGGTACACAATAGGTGTGGTTGATGTTGACAATTTGTGATGGACTACGGTATATATTGAAGGGATTCTCTCGTTCAATATAGAAGAGTTGGTGTAAATATCCGATCAATAGTATTTTATTCTACTCCAGAAATTCTAGCAGCCCTCACTATGACCCCAAAGTGGTTCATCAGGGCTTCATCAACAATTAGGCGTTTACACGTTTCTGAAATGTCTAACCCATTAATCAGCATTAATCCCATAGTCCGAATCTCGAACAAATTTCCTATACGTACCGACAGTTTCTCCCGAAATTCATTGGCTGATTCTATTGTGTTGGGGGTAATGAAGTCCCTATCCGTATTAAAGTGCTCAATGATCCAGGTTCTTTTACCCTGACCCCGTTGACTCACTGTATCCTAGGCATCTCCCATGCCTCCACTTCGCCTGCAGCGCTTAAGCGCGCATTTTTGTGTTATTCAAATTTTACTTTTCCAAGGACTTATGGACCTGTAGTTTTTTACTTTATATTTAAATGCTTTTAGGGACTTAGACTGCCTTATAGCACGTGTTTCGGCATTAAATAGCAGAACCTCTGCCTATAATGCTGTGTGTGGATGTATCCCGAGTGAGTGACGCTAAGAAAAGAAAAATACTTCGTACATATTATATGAAAAATATTTATATTTCTAATTTTAACAAGTTGTGTAACAACTGTGTAATTAAATTTATCTTTTCCTTAATATATTTCCTTATTGACATATTCACATAACTATACTTTATTAGGACGGTTCAATAATAAATTTAATTTTATGTAAAAACATTTAGGTAGTTAATGGTAGTGGTAGGTTTCATTACGCTAATAAAATTTCATTATAAGTCTTTGGTATTTGTTTTATTAACGTTTGGTTTTTAAATTGTATACTTTGCATTTTGAAAAAAAAACAATAGAAAGAGAGAATATTTCATATTGACAACGGAATACTCATAATTATATAGGTATAGGTTTTACTAATAATGTACTTATAAGCTGAACAGAGCTGTAGGTTTGTGTGTAATCAGTAAACACAATGACAAAAAAGCATCAGCCGTAAATATATTGCATGTTTAACCTTTAGTAGTGTTTTTGTAGTAGTATGTGTTTACGTTATTGGTATCTATGCGTAACTGCGTCACACGAAATACAGGTATGGATAAACATCGTGAAATAAAAAAAAATTCTACGTCTAAACTGTTGAGGTATCTTGATTAAATTTCTTTAGGTATGGATTTAAAATATTTTACCCTATATGCTGTACCCGTAAAAGGAGCGTTAACGCTTCCACCCTGTATTACTGAAAACATCTTCACTTAAAGAATTTTTGATTACAGATCATCCAATATCAATTCATTTCAAATCCAATTTTAAAAAAATATTAAATTAATCGGGGAGTTTCCACACAAATGTCAAAACAATTTTTTTCGGTCCAAACTTGCACATTTTCTTAATGTTAGCATCTCTTTGAATTCTAGATGATATCAAATAACAGTTCTAAGACCAAACAAATCAATATCGTCTATTATCGATTTGAGGCAAACTCGTTTCCTTTACGAAGGTGATTAAAATTAAAATTTATTTGTTTTTTTTCTTTGCTATTTTTTGGTGTAACGTTACTGTGTGACAATTTACAAATTGTATGTTATTGTAATTATGCATATTTATAGACATGTGTTTGTAAGTTGAGTTTAAAAGAATAAAATCTCTACTTAATGCAACTACTGTCATTACGATATTTTTAAGAGAGACGCATGCAAATTAATTTAAAAGAATAAACTCGATAAGTATTAGTAAAGTTATATTTATTTTGCCTTCAAAATTTCATTCAAACTGAGAATCGCATTTTAAGTTAACGTGGCCAAATGGAATTACTTGGGCATGGAATTGATTGATTTCAATGGACCGTAAAAATAATAATACACAGGCTTATGTTACAAATTTATTTCCATTTTGACAATTTTATCGTTAAAACTAATCTACACAAGTTGCGGATGTAACGGCAAGTCCGAGAAGGTGTTGATGGACTGACGGTAAGTTTCTACGCCACGTTCGTAGCGCTGGTTGTGCCGCGCTACTGAGAGACGGCGCTTCACGAACAGCGACTTGTGGTATAAATTGTCTTTTTCAGTTGAATAGTTCTTGTGAAAGCGTAGCTGAAAAATTTTATTAAATCATTTTTTTATTGATATAACAACAAAAATATTCTAATTAGGATAAGCCACATATACAGGCGCTGAGTGATGTTCTCCAGCATCCGACCGTTAACGTCATGCTTGCAGATTCAATACCCAGTCGGCGAAGGTTGTGAATCTGATCGCTTAAAAATATTCAGCGTTTTTCATCATTACCTTGTACTCCCGCCATTCCTCCTCGACAACCTGTCGGAGGGTAATTGTCCACGCGGCGGTTGTCGTCATCATCATTAGCATCATTAATACTGTGGCTATCTTCATTATACTCTTCATAAATTAACTTATAGTTATTAGCAAAGATACACTGAAATTTTTAGAAGATAATTACGTATACTTACGAAGACATTTACGTACATAAAATAAATATACAATCTATATATCCAATAAATTATTATTTAACCGGCAGCGATTGATCGTTTGAATAAAGTTTTATTATTTATATAGTATATATGAAAAATTAAACTTTATTTAAACGATTTTATGGTCGTCCGACGCTCATTTCCCGCCTCTATTTTTGTGAACACTAAACTGGGAGAAGACAGTCTTTTCTTTTTCCATTTATTTCAAATAGTCGATTAAAAACGTAAGTATTTTTAACTTGAACGTGAAACAGTGTCGGACCGACAGCCATTAAGAGAAGGTTCTCAAAGTCAGCCACGTCAGTCACGATAGAGATTTGAACTTTAATATAAAAATAATAATAATATTTACCGTTGCAATATTTCAGAAGTTGTGAAACTTAATAATTTATTCGTAATTTATGTACTTGACTGACTGTGTAAGTTTGATAATAACACTTCCCACTATACAGTCACTCAATTGATACTCTTCTACAGTAGGCACCAACTTAATATTTATTGACGTATAATTCGTTATTTTAATTAAATAGTGATGTTTATAGGAAATAAGCTAAATATTATCGATTTTTGTGGTTATGTCTTTTTTGTATATTGCATACGATTTGTTGCGTATAATCAGAGACCAATTAGCCAAAGCCTAGTCGAGCCGCAGACTTCGGGGGACGCCAACAACATAAATAAGCTGTAACAAGCGTATAAAAATTTCGACGTAGCTTGATGAGAACGTATGGCTTAGTTAGTGGTCAGAGCGCCTGGTCGGTTTGCAGGAGGCGCGGGTTCGAGTCCCGCTATGTTAATTTTTTTATACGTTTTCTAAATAAGTATAATGTGCGACACGTTTTGACTCCGTCCATATGAAAATATCCCTCATCCCGTTCCTTTTCATAGACAGAGAGCGTGTGCGGCGCTGGTTCCCTTGCCTACAGAGATTCCTTGCTGACACAAACAGTTATTTTAAAATTATTAATCAGGGATGTCATACGTTCACGAAACAATGGGAATTTTTCCAAAATTATAACACTAAATACCCTCCTATATATAAAGCACAAGAGCGCCTACTATAGTTTTTATTTTAAAAATACGATGAAGAATGACTTTCGTTGCATACATATAGACAGATGCTCTTTTTAATCTATATAAACTTAAGAAATAAATAAATAAAAAATATTAGATCATATTATTTATTTTTATTTGTTATATACATTTTTTGTAGATGCTATTTTTAAACGGTTTTATTTAGCTTGGCCAGTTTATTTGTTTGTTGGGTCAAATTTAGTAATTGGAATTTTACCCCCTTTCTGACACCAAATCGATCTGATATTTGGTACCCACTCTTAATATTGATGACAATACAATAAAAACAAAATTATGCCTGTAAATCCAAAATGGCCGCCGATACAAAATGGCGGATTACATATTACTTCCTCTTTATGGGTATCAAATGAAAGGGCTTTATTGGTAGAATAGAGCTCACTATAAAAAAATAAAATTCAAGATGGCCGCCGCGACAAAATGGCGGATTATATATTTTACACAACTACCTCAATATAGGTGTCTAATTAAAGGGCTTGATTAGTAGAAAAGAGCTCATTCAATAGCAATAAATATTTTTATGTTAAACGGTTTTATTACAATAAAAATTATGTAGGTAATGTACTGAAAGCTTAAAAATAATTCGGTAAGTCGTAGCTACCAGATCGCACCAATCTTCTCATCAATCTGGGGTATTGATCAGATAAATAATAAAATCGTTGGGCGTTGCGTATCTAGAGTTAATATATGATAGTTTCACGCGCCCAATGATTTTATTATTTGTCTGATCAATACCCCAGATTGTATTAAAACCGTTTAACATAAAAAAATATATATTTAATTTATTATGTAATTATGATTATCTTTTTGTATGTGTTTATGAGTTCAGTTTTACAGTAGTGTGTGTATATTGTTATTGTAAAAAAAGAAAAATATTTTTTGACATCACTTTATTATTTTACTAGCAGACCCGGACGCAGCTTCGCCAGCTTGAATTATACGAATGCTTATTTTAAATATATTTATGAAATTGTTTTCAGTTTTTAATAGGATTGGTAAGAAAATATACGCCTAAATGATCATATTAAGTAGTATAGTCCTTATCAAAGTAAAATAAATATTTAAAAGTATTAAAATAAAATGTGTTGTGCTATGTTTTTGCAAGTGCATGTGGTTATTTACATAATACTCAAATAAAAAATAATTTTATATTTTTTGTTTCTGTCTGCCTGTCTTTCTATTTCCCCAAGCTAATGTCCAGAACAACTGAACTGATTTTTATTGGACTTTCAGTGATCGATTTTACTGATTTATCCGCGAAAAATATTTTTAAACGTTTTCCTTGCGCGCGTACGGCGAGTTCAGCCGAAGCCTCCCTCGCCCGCTCCGCCGCCTCCTTCTCGAGCATCACTGCCTCGCAGAAGGAGGAGACCGCATGCCACGACGTCTCACTGCCGGGAAAGATCGTCCCCTATGACGTACTATATGAAATAACTAAGCTCCTTTCTACATAAAATTCGATAATTTTTGCGAGCAATATCAAATAAAACCCCAAAAAACTAAAACTACGATTTATTAAGTGTATAACAACAGTATAGATAACCTAACTGAAATAACCAACCATTCTTTCCGTTATACTTAAATAATATTAAAATGGTTACTGTGGCCCAACCTTCAGAGATAAACATACATCACCGTGGACTTTTTAATAGATTTGTTAAAAGACAATAATTTTATTTGTCTCATAAAGTTGAGTCATTTTGAGCGACCTTTTCTTAAAACTACATAATTCCTTGTTACCTAGCGACGGTTGTTATTAATATGGCAAAATAAATTACATGTCAAATTGAAACGTATTTTAATATCTTAGTATATATCGAGAATATTACAAATATGAGAAAAAAAAGTAACCTATGTTCATCCGAAGACTCTCAAATATCTCTATATGAGTATTTTATCTCAATTAAATTAGCGGTTTGGCCCTGATTGCGTAAAAGACAGACAGACAGATAGACGGAGTTACTTTCGAATTTATAATATAGGTATGGATTTTAGACAAAATATGATCTTTTAAGCGTTCCTATCTCTTAGCCTGTAACAGTTGCATGGCGAGGGCCTCTGCCTCATTGACGGACAGTGAAGCTGCTACATCCTCGATCTTCTTTACTTTGCGAGGAATAATGCTCTCTTGCGGGATGCCTTTACTTTCAAGTAATTTTCTTTTTGTTGGTCTGAAAAAATCAAACACGATTATTTCAATAAAAAAACGAGGTGTAACTGTAAAACCGACTGGTTGTGGGTAAGATCAAATATTAACTTAAATTTATATTTCCATTACTTCGGTCTGGTGTCGAGGTTAAGCCTCCATGCCCTGGCCCTACATTAAAGAGGCACTCATATATCACCGAGTGCCTCCATACCTGCGCCACGTCATCGGGGCTTACCTGTCCGGGAGGTCTGTGATCTTTCCGGCTCCAGGAGGAGGTTGGCAGGAGTTTGGGGTGTCGGCCGGTGTTCCACAAGGATCGGTGCTGGGTCCGATCCTCTGGAACATCGGGTACGACTGGGTGCTGCGGGGTCGCCCCATGGCTGGGATCAAGGTCCTCTGCTACGCCGATGATACGCTGGTCTTGGCGCAGCAGAGGACCTACCGGGAGGCGGCGGTCCTAGCGACGGCCGGAGTGGCTGAGCCGCATTAGACGGCTAGGACTGGAAGTCGCCCTAAACAAGTCCGAGGCATTATACTTTCATGCTCCAAGGGCCCACCACCAGATGCCCATATCATCGTCGGTGGCGTCAATATCGACTTGTTCTGGACGGCAGGTGGAGTTTTAGGGGCCACCTCACATCTTTGGTCCCGAAACTGTTGAAGACAGCGGGGGCCTTGGCGCGCCTTTTGCCCAACATGAATGGGCCTCGGCGCCTCGAGCCGCCGCCTGTACACTGGAGTGGTCAGGTCGATGGCCCTCTATGGTGCTCCCGTATGGGCGGACGCCCTGGATCGGCACAATGTCACCCTGCTGCGCCGTGCGCAGAGGGTGATGGCCATCCGGGCGATACGGGGGTATCGGACCATCTCCGGTGAGGTGGCATGCGTGCTGGCTGGAGTCATGCCGTGGGACCTGGACGCGCTTTCTCTGGCGTCGGTATATTGCCGGCGTCGGGGCCAAGTGTCTGGGGATCCGGCTAGCCAAGCACGCGCCGAGGAGGAGCGGGAAGCCGTTATGGAAGTGTGGGAATCCCGGCTGGCGATACCATCTGCCGGCCGGTTGACGATCGAGGCTGTTCGCCCAGTGTTCCGTCAGTGGTTAGCGCGGCGTCACGGCGTCCTAACCTTCCGCACGACACAGGTGCTCATGGGGCATGGCTGCTTCGGGGGTTACCTGTGTCGGATCGGCCGGCATTGGTCGGATCGGTCGGCTTTCCCTGCCGGCCGTGGTCAAGGCCATGGCCGGCAGCGAGACGTCGTGGGATGCGGTCTCCTCCTTCTGCGAGGCAGTGGTACTCGAGAAGGAGGCGGCGGAGCGGGCGAGGGAAGCTTCGGCCGAACTCGCCATCCGCCGCAAGAGACCGGGTCGCCGGAGGGCGGCACACGATCGCCGCCTTCCGCCCTAACAAGCCAGAGGGCGGTCAGCTTGAGGAAGCTGGCCGTCTAATAACCTGGCCCGAGTAGTCGCGCGCACATTGCTCCCGCGCGCTACTCCGAGCAGGCCGTCGAGGGTGCCTTGCAGGCTCCCGCCGCCGCGTTTCGCGGACGACTAATGTCCCCGCGTCTCGCGGCCAGTGGCGGTCGAGGAGGAGTACCGTAAGGTTTTAGTGGGTATTCGGACGGCCTACCATCTGTCGGTCCGCGAGCCCCACAGAACCCGATCGAGTCCCCACTCCGGCTGGTATCCGTAAAGGGATTTCCTCACGAAAAAAAAAATGGTGTCGAGGTTAAGCGCCTCGTTGAGTTCTGCCACTAATCACGCAATGCCTCCAGAGTTCGGCAGAAAGTGGTGAACGGAGTGTTTTAACACTGGGTTCCCTCTGCCTACCCTGCTGTGTGCAGGATACAGCGTGAGGCTGATTTAATTTAATTTTTAAAAATTAAATTGTTTCCATTAATAGTGGATTAAACCAACCATACTATGTTTTCAGTTGCTGTTCCATTGCTCTACAATTGTCACAAGAAAGAAATATCATACTTAGCATGATACATGCATGCAGACACCTAACACTAAAATACTTTTTGAATATAAATATTATATTTACACAACAATTTGAAACAGTGAAATTATTATACCTGTGATATTTTTCATCTATTTCATCTGACTCTTCACTGTCAGCGGAATTGTAACCATCAGAGTTATTACTTCTAGATGCTTCATCATCATCAGACTGTTTCTTGTCATACAATTTATCAGGGTCGGGCAACCATGATAGATCAGGACCATCAGATTCTGACTGTGAACCAAAATCATCTTTTTCGCCTTCTTCTTCTTCTTTCCTTTTACTTTTAATTTTCCTTTTCTGTTCTTTATGTTTTGCTTTCACTTTTTCCCTGTACCTTATTTTATCAAATTTATCTTCTTCCTTCAGAACCTCCTTTGCCTTTTCAATATCGATACCACCAACATTTTCATTAACAAATTTCTTTGCTAACTCTGATTTTAAAACTCTCTTCTCATCGTCTATTGCTTCACCATCTTCTGTGAATTTGACCGTTGTATTCACTTTGATTTTCTTTTTAAGTATTTTTTTGGCTACAGCTGCTTTTGTTAATGGTTTAGCATTTTTCTTTGAAGGTATTTTTTCTTCAATTGCAGGAGTTATGTCACAATTAACATTTTTCTTCTTCATTTTTAAAAAGTTTTCTTCATCACTGTCTACATCATTATGGAAATTAAATTTCGGAATTTCCTTATTGGTTTTCTCTTCCTTATTTTCTTTTAGAATAATAAATTCACTTTCTTCTTCAGACTCACTTTGAACTGAACCTTCATCATCTGCTGCTTTTGCTTTCAATTTTTCTATAGGGTTGGTTTCTTCATTCTTTGTGTTAGTTGTTGTAATGTTTTTATTATATTTATGCAAAAATTTTATTCGAGGTGGTACAATCAAACCTAATGACCTTGCATATACATCAGTGTCGAGAGCTTGAACATTGAAAATATCTTTATTTTTCATTACAAATATTGACTTAACATAGCTCATAAATGCTCTTTGAGCAGTTTGTTTTAGGTCTGTATTATCTGAGAGAAGACTTTCAATTTTTCTTTGAGGCGACATAACTTTAGATGGATCAACAGATATTTTATTGATAGGGATTTTAGCTTTTTTAAGATCCTCTATAATTTTTTCTTCACTAGGTAGTAATATTAGAAGGCCTTCCCCTTTTCCTAACACACCTCGTGCAGTTCGACCGGCTCTGTGGATGTATGTTTCAACATTTTCTGGGCAATCATATTGTATAACCCAGTTAACCTTTGGAAAGTCCAAACCTCTAGAAGCCAAATCTGTAGCAAAAAGTACTACATTTGATTTTCTACAGAATTCTTGATAAATCT
>DWMY01002119.1:0-12501 GCA_018249775.1 Heliconius hecalesia formosus
AGTACACTATAGGTTTTGATTACATAGGCGGCGAATTTCATACAAAATGAAGCAAAAATGATACATAAATGCTCATATCTTTTGGCTGCGTTGTATTAGAAGCTTAATTTTTGTGCTCCAAGAAATTGTCAACCTGAATATCTAATATTATATTAGATTGATACCTCATCGCAATCTCAAGTAAAATGATCTTGACAGACGGACAACAAAGCGATCCTATAAGGGTTCCAATTTTCTCCTTTTGAAGTACAAAACTATAAAAATGGATTGAAATGGATGCATTAAATAAATCGTAATTTAAGTGTTTTGGGAGTTGAATTAATTGTCGTATTAAATAGAAAAATGTTTAGTTATTTCTCATCTGTCTAGTTTAGATAAGCCGTAACTGCGTGCACACTGCAATCATAGTTTTTTCCCACATAAAAAAGATATTCTAAGAAATAATTAATAATTATATTCGAGATCGTCATGGCGCAAGAGCACAAGTATTGAACTTTGAACGCGACAGACAATAAATATGTTATAAAAATAAAACCACTGTACCCATTAAAACAATATAAAATCAAATCCAAATACAAAGACCGTATACAGTTTACGAAAAGGGCAATAGAATGGTGAAAAAGTGACATAAATTTACCTCTACATCCTCTGGATTGTGCATGTATACAACTTTCATACCACATATTCGAAGTCTGAATAAATCTTTATATTTATTTGCCAAGTGACGTAAATATGTAAATAGCGGAACTGAAATTAACGTTTAATAGTATTAAACAAAAAATATAACGTATTTCTTAATTTTTCAATTTTTATATGATCATTTAAATGAAATTATTCTCACCTGGATCTAATAAAAAATCAAAAGCATTTCCAAATATTAACACTCCTTTTGGTCCTGGAATCTTATTAAATTCTTTATCACCATTTAACCAAAAATGTAACAGAGTGAGTAGTCCCAGTAACAAAATTAAGTACAGCCACAACATTTTAATAACTTAGTTAGCGTGATTTCAATTGCAGCACTTAGAAATAAATGGCTTAGTGTTATAAAATAATAATGATATACATAAAACATACAATTTGAGGTACTATATTTGTTATTAGAATGTAGTTTTATGTTTTAATGACACGTTTATATAGTTCACATACAGTTTGTTCGATAACACTACATAAGCATTTATGTAGTGTTATCGAACAAACCTACCTCTTAAGTTCAAATGACGCTTTATAATTTTTTTTACAAAAATATCATTTAATGATTAAAATTTTAATCAATTTTAAAGTATTATTGCGCACACCATCTTATCTAAGTAGGGTACACAGTATCTAACTATATAGCATGATTGTGGATTCGATCTGCACTTATTATATAATTCGGTTATTATATATTCAGTTTCATAAAAGAAAGATTTTGAAATGTTTAATAAGTATTATACGCACAGTTACAGTTTGTTGTCAGAGTAGAATAGGCAGCGCTCCTTTTACGGAAACAGCACATAGGGTATAATATTTGAAACCCATATATAAAGATATTAATCAAGATGCCTTCTCAACAGTTTGGACGTAGGATTTTTTTTTCAAATCACGATTTTTATCCATACCTGTATTTCGTGTGATGCGATTACGCATAGATCCCAATAACGTAAACACTTACTTCTACAAAAATACTACTAAATGTGCGTCGTCCTTACAAATGGCGATTTATTTTGAAACGGCAATTTTATTATTTATTTTGTTTGAATACATTACTTTTCCATTTTTGGGAAAAAAAAAGAATTAGGCTTTTACGGAATAGTCCAAACTATGCTTTCATTTAAAGTGGTGCTTACACTTCCATCCTGTATATCACTGTCAATGTCACATGTCAAGTTACTATAAATTTTATGTGGGCTCTTAAAACTCTAGGTAATTGATGCATGACCCCAAAAGTCACTAGCACCTCAGCATTTCTGCAACTTCAATGTATAGGTCTACCAATGGAATGAGACATTAAAAGCAACTCAATGAGACATAACAGCAAAATTTAGAATTAGTAAAAGAGATGGAATAGTTTCCTTTGAGTTTCTCCAACGAAAAATTTTTTGTGAGCCATATACGACTGTTTCAGCAACCCAAAAAAATTGTTTCTACTACAAAAAGTTTCCCCTACCTAAACGTACTTATAATTGTTACTACCAGGAGTTGCTGAATACTCAGCACCCATGCAGTCCCCATCACGACCCACCGCCTAACCTCGGATTTAGTGCCCCAATAACCCTTAACAAAACTCCAAAACTCGTAATTACCTTCGACGCATGAAGAACGGGACCTGACGACATTTCGATCGAAGCGTGGAAATCGTTGGGCTGCCTTGGTGTGCTCATGCTTACTATCCTTTTTAACCATATCTTGAACACTGGAAATATGCCACACCAGTGGCGGCTTAGCTCCATTCCACCTATTTACAAGGGAAGGGACAGTGTTCAAGATTGTGGTAGTTATAGGGGCATTAAGCTTATGAGTCATACCATGAAGCTCTTCGAGCGTATGATCGTCCTCAGCCTCCGCCGCGAGTAACTACTATCTCTGAGTCTCAATATGGATCTCGGCTCTTAGTCAGTTCTTATTCAATGTGGTGCTCGATATTGTCTCGGCTCACATCCAAGACCAGCATCCATGGCTGATGATATAGCACTCATTGACGAGAACCAACTGAGAACAATTGAGAGACTGATGCTGGACCGGTTCTTTTATACGGCAGCAAATGTTAGCCAGCACTATCTCGACACACTCAGGAGCTTTACGTCACGGAAATGAAGACGCTGAGGTGGTTGTGCGGTATAACGCGGTCTGAACACATACGCAACACATTCAATCGAGTAGTTTTGAAGTCCGTGACGTAGCGGATAAGCACCAAGAGCGTCGCCTGAGATGGTTTGGTTACGCGCCGGCCTAAGAACTATGTCGGATACAAGTGCCTTGCTATGTTAGTCCCTCGAGTGAGACCTCTCGGATGCCCAAGGAAGCGCTTGGATGTCGTGATGCAGGACATAAGAGCCATTGGTCTAACCACCGAGGACGCTAAAGACCGTGCAAAGTTAAGTAGCTTGAGCAGGAAGGCAGACCCTGGCAAAAGTAAATATTACATATTTTTTAAAGTGTAATTCCGCACTTAGGAAAGAAAAATACCTACCTATTAAGAAAACGTATAATGCAGCGGGATTTGAACCCGCGCCTCTTTGTAAACCATCCAAGCGTTTGATTTTTTTCTGGTAGCGTACCAACCTTGGTATTATCTATTCTGCCATGTATCGCTGATAAAAAATTGGTTTCCGTAAAAAAAAGATACTTGCATATCTTAGCAGCCGGATTTCAGAATATTATATTCATAAAATTTACAACTGTATTCGCGTTCAAATTTTAGTGCCAAGCGTGTCAGCCTCGTGAAGTTCGTAAAGTATTACTACGCGTTAATAAATGAACATTAATAACGTATCATTAAATGTACCAATAGTAACATATAATATATTTCATCATGTAGTGTTGGTTGATAAATTGATTTAAAAATATATTCCATATCTTAAAACCCTTCTATAATAAACAATAAATTTAGCTATTTATTAATTAATATTAACGAATATAACTTAACGCTCAAATTTTATTCCTTGCGGAATAGTTACAGAGATCGGAGCGTCATACACTATGTTAAGGTAGTTAAAAACTTAACACATATTCCTTTTAAGATGATGGTTAATAAATTAATTAATATAAAACAACGGATAAAAAATATATTCTTTGAAATTTTATTTTAATTAAAATAAACAAATTAAAATAAACTCTTTTGAAAAAATTGTAGAGCTTCATACACATAATAACTGTTACTAACTGTTACTAACGTACTTCGAAACACACAGCGTTGCAGCAAGGTTCTTGCTGGTGAGTTATGAAGACTTCTATGAGTGATAGATGACGGCACGTCGCCACAGAGAATAGATGACGTACGTCACTGCAGAAGTGAAAGAGGAAAGTATATTGAAGATTATTTGGTAAGTTAAATTATTTATTTGTTAAATTAGGAGACTGCTTCTAATACTTTTTCATTAGTTAGCTTTTACAAACCTTACCAAAGCGTAGTTTGCCTTGCATTTGCATTAACAAAATTCTTAGCAACTTTACATGTCTAGATTATAACTTAAAATAACAAAAAATATATTTATTATAAAACAAATACTCTCTTACTTCTAATTTGACAAAAATGCGATCCCAAACTCTTAACACAATGAAAAATAATATCCCGTGATGTATTAGCAGGGTGCAGTCGGTATGGGTGAAGCACAGGTGGCAAAGCAAGTTTCAGTTCTATCATTGCATATTTTTATTTTTGTTCATTCTTATTCAATGAAGTGCTATACTGTTTCAGCTCACATCCAGGCCCAGCCTCCAAGGCTGTTGATGTTTGCCGACTTAGTACTAATTGAGAGCTGTGTCACGCCATGTAGTGTGATCTGGGACCGCAGAATATCGTCTAAACTAAAGCTGCTGATATACAGTAGATGATCCAACCAGTTCTTAAATATAGCAGTGTAAGTCAGCACTATTACGGTACACTCAGTCACGGACATATTCATTCGAAGTAGTCTTAGAGATATTCGACTCATAGTCGAAATTTTCTATCTATATTAAGCCAGCACCACCAAAAACTACCCCACTAGGGATAAAGCGTGAAGCTAATACTATACTTCTACACTATACCACCAAAAACTCCACAGCATCACTGAAAGCTATTTAATTTGTTTAAAATATTCTCTGTAAATATATAAAACACATACTAAGTATTTTTATATGTTGTTTAAAGGATTTCGTTGTGCCCGATTTGGAATTCAACAAGTTGTGCGTTAATATCAGATTTGAAGCAAAAAGAAATTCAACAAATACATAAGCTTATGTTAAGAAAATATTAATTTTGTTGTTGGAACTTATTACTACTACTTGGTCTAAAAAATACATGTGTCTAGGCATATACTGCCAAATATATTAATAAATTAAAGATTACCTATTAGAATACATATAACCGGTAATATAAAAGCGGAAGAGCTTTTAATTACCATTTTTCGATTGATAACGAATAATATATAATATTAAAATTACTTAGAAGTAACAAAAATTAGGAAATATTCCTTATGTAATCAACTAGTCAAATATTCTTACGATTTAAATATGTAAAACAAGATAATTTACATTGTAAAAAAAATTAGCTTTATGAGGCACATTTTTTAAAACAAATATATATAAATATACAAAAATTTTAATCTCGTTTCACACATGATTAATTTTCGACTCTAGAGCAATATACGAGTAATATGTTACTGTCCAGTGTATCTATCTATATTATTATCTAATTTGTAACAATACATACAATAATCCGTTCAGCGGTTCTGGAGATATGAGGTAATAAAGAATATTATATACAAGATAAAGTCAAAGTCAAATAATTTTATTCATAATAAGAAGTTTCTTGCTTCATTTTTTGAACGCCAAACAATTTACCACCAGTTCACTAAAGTTAATGAAATTTGAACGTAACGGGATCATATACCGCGACTCTTAGATACCGTCCAAGACCTTTGACTACTATTACTACTAAGCTATATGTCCTTAGAGAACGTTTTTTACATAAATATTTATCTAAATGTAGGAATTTTCCTTTCTAAAAATTTTTTCGTCTTTTCTGTTTTAAAGGCACTGACATTTCAGGTAAACAACAAATTTTGTATATTTCTTTTATCTACACATATAATAAAATAGTAAAATTATTTTGTCTGTACATTAACTATTTTTGACTGAAATGGATACAGTATGAAGGGACACTTAAAAAGAATAATAGAAAGTATTTTTTTTGTCTGTCTGTATGTACAATCATGCTTATCTCCGAAAGTAATGAACTGATTGCTTTGTTTTAACCTAGCAAAGTATTTACAATTTGTTTCATCAAAATCGGTTCATTAAAAAAAGTTATCGTCATTTAAATAAACTCAAAGTTGTGAGTTTGATTAAGAATTTTCTTTAGTTGTGGAGCAAGGGCAAAAAATGTGGCTGTAAACGCTCCAGGTCGTGGGTTCGATCCCTACTGACGAAATTAAATATTAATTTCAATATATATTTCCATTTCTTCGCTCTGGTGTCGAAAGAAAGCGCGGCACTGAGCTCCGCCACTCAACACGCAATGCCTCCATAATTCGGCGTAAAGTTGGGAACGGAGTGTCTTAACATTGGGTTCCCTCTGCCTACCCTGCTGTATGTGAGATACAGAGTGCAGCTGATTTATTTTTGATTTATACTCAGGTATTTTTTTCTAATAATAAAAAAATATTTTCCTTACTTATGTCTGAAGCTATGCACCCTGATCTATTTCTTAAAAAGTATATTTTAACAAAATTAAATACAGAATTGATTTCAGGTACGTATGCTTTTAATTATTTAGAAAACATATAAAAATTTGAACGTAACGGAGTTATATACCGCGCCTCTTAACCGTCCAAGACCTTTAACTACTATTAATAGCCATATGTCTTTAGAGAGCGTTCTCTAATGAAAAATCTATCTAAATATAAGGATTTTTCTTTCCTAATTTTTTTTAAAAGTACATATACATACTAATTTTATAAGTGCATATATTTTGTTTTGGACAAAAAATCTGCCGGCGTCAAATAAGCTAAGACGACCCTTATCTAAGTATTAAATACTAGCAGTCGCACAAAAAATATTCGTCCTTTCTGTTTTAAAGATAACATTTCAGGTAAATATTATATTTTGTATACTTCTTGTATCTATACATATAATGAAATAGTAAAAATATTCTGTCTGTACATTAAATATTTTTGACTGAAATGGATAGAGGGATTTTTTTTACTTTTATTTATTTTATTTGTTAATTTTAGTTACTCTGGTGTTTTTTTTTTCTAATATATGACTTATTATTCTTTTTCGGCTCATTTTGTACATTTAGGCTTATACTTTCTTCGAAAATTAAAATAATATCATACATATATTTAATGAATGTTCATTTACTTCAAGCGGGCGAAGCCACGCGGGTCCGCTAATATTTTACAAAAATAAAATAATTTACGGGTCTCGTTTTTAAATTTCTTTCAAGGAAAATCTATTAATAAACATCTTATTTAAGTGTCAAATTTAGAGTTGGTTTCATTATTTCGTTACTGTTGTCAATTGTGTATATTGTCAAAAATGTGGAAATAATAAAAATGTTTTTCTTAAAAAAAACTAGTTGGAAAATGATAGTAAAATAAATAATCGGACTAATTAACATATAAAGTAAATTTATCAATGAAACCTTACAAACACAGTAACAAAGCCTTCATGCTTGAAGTGAGTCCTCTATTTGACAATGAAATATAAATATTCATTCATACTAATATTTAACTTCATATAGTTTAATACTTTCTAAACAATAGGTTATATGAACGAAAAGAAATTGAATAAATCAATGGTCCTTGGGTAAAGTATCGAAAGTGAAAATGTTTTATCGCTCTTTTTAACTACTAAGAAGTGTAGTTTTAATTATTTTTTAGAAGAATAAGAAAGTATTATTTAAACGTTATACGTTTTTTAAACGCATTTGTAATCGAAAACTATCCTTGTCAGTAGTTCGAAACCGAAATAAAAGATACTTGCAATTTTTCCCTTTCAATTCATTTCAATACATTACCTGTACCCTATTCACGAAGGCAAAAGATAAAAGGTAAACAAATAAAAAAGGTTATTTTATAGATCGCGATTTATTACTTTTAATATAGTATATTAAGTAAAAAAAATATGGTTGTATAGATGTAAATAATGTCATTGAACGATGTTTATGGAATTAATTAGTTAATAATTATTATGATTTAAATTTATCGATTTCATCAATGATGAAATGAGTATAATTATATTTTCAAATATAATTTGAAATAAAAAGAAACGAATATAATAAGCAAAAAAAAATATTATTTTAACCTTTAAAGCCAGGAACATTGTAAAAATCTAATTTCAAATCTAAAAATATTTTCATTCCCTCATTTTACGGAATCATAAATACGATAAGATATTTTCTTAATGTTTAAATACTTGACATAAAAATACCCAAAAGCCAACTTGTTCACAAAGTTAAGACGCATTGTAATACTATAAAAATATCATTTTACATTAAAATGTGATCTTTTGTCATCAGTCATTATATCCGCCATTCTTACTATGAGTCAACCTGTTCATAAGGCTGCAGTACTGTTGTGATTCCGTTGTTAATTTGTTGCGTTGTTGTTTTTATTAAGTTTCTTGTTTTGTTAAATATAAAGTTGTATTCTGGTTATTTTGTTTTTGTTATATGTTTTTCTTTTATATTTAAAAACATGAGCAAACATGGACCAAATTAAATAGAAATTAAAAATTTACATATAAGTTTAAGAAACAGTATTTCTTTGTTTACACTTTGTCTCATGCCAAAATGAATATATCCGTTTCCTTTAAAAATAGATTAAATGTTTTATATTGTTTTGATTAATATTAGTTCTTTATTGCCCTTATATAAAACACACATTACATATAATTAAGGGAATTTTCATAAGAAATTAAAGACATATAATTGTTACGCGGTTTTATCACTTCAATTCTTTCGCTCTGGTGAGTCGTAACCACATTGAGTTTCGCCACTCGCAATTTGAAAAGTAAAGAAAAGAGTGTCTATGAACTATGTTAATACAAACCAGTTTATAATAATAAATTAGTTTATTTCTTTACAGTTCCGAGCAGCAAATAGATTGGGACGTGCACGATTACTAATTGTTGAATTTAGCAAAGATGTTTACTCTTTGTGGCGCTATGGGGCACCATTTCCTACCTTTCTCAAAATTATTGGTACCTTACTCCTAAGTCTTATCGCCACCCTACCGTTACTTTATCCTATCTTCGTCGTAGCGATTACTTACTTCATATATGAAAGCCTCTTTTTAAGGTATTTTATACATAGGTTTTATTTAACTAAAAAAATCAATCTAGGTATATATAAGTAAAACAAAACCTTTTACATCTCACAATTTAAAAGAGGATATATTTATCGCATTCTTATCTTATTCATAAGTAATTCATTTTGTGAGGGTGAAGGCCTCCCCCAAAACTTTTTCATTTATTTGTCTGTATTTATCACTTGTATTCCAGTTTTTTCCTGTCACTTTTACTAAAACGTCTTTCAAGCGAGTTATTGGTCTCTCTCTCTTTCCCAAATTTATACTATCCCGCCATAACGTCAGTATAGAAGTCCAACGTTCGCCATTCAAACTACTGTTTAAATGTATATTGCTAACGATAATACCTAACAATTAATATTTAAATAGTAGTCTGTTATAAAATAAACATTTAGTAAGAATACTTACTATTGAAAAACAAGCTAATAGGTATATCTCCAATACACCTATAGTGACTGGCTGCTTAGTAAGTCCACAGAAAAACCGATATAGGTGAGGAGAATGTCATTTTTTTCCTATATACTTGTTATAGACCGTATATTAACCGTTGTTGAGATATTGGTAATTTTTTTAATTCTATATTTTCCAATTAAATTGCTGGAGTAAGCTTATTGTGCGTGCTTATCAACCGTTTATTTGTATTTTTGTTTCGTCTGGTGTAAGTGACTTTCATAAAATTGAATTACGTTATATCTTTTTAATTATTAGCGAAGCTAAAGCTTTTACTACGTATAAATTGAAAAGTATAAAGTGAAAGTGTTTTTAAAATACATAATTTAATGTTCAATATACCTATTACAATACTTGTGGTAGAGTCACGTCGGGCTCCGGTGCCCAACACACCTTAAAGGCAGGCAACGCACCTGTAGGTCCTCTGGTGTTGCACGGGGTCGTGGGCGGCGGAAATCACTTACCATCAGGTGACCCGCACGCTCGTTTGCCTTGTCCTTTTCCATAAAAAAAAATTAATGTAAGTAGTATGTATGTATTTATTTGTATGTATGTACTGTTATGAATGCTTATTATAATTTTTTTACTTAAGTAATACTTTTGCGCCTTACTGTATTTCCTCACATAAGTCCTGCACTTTTAATAGTTGCCTGTAAGAGATCACTTGTAGTAATAAGGCCGCCATTGTACATGTTAATTTTTGATTCTACATATGTGTATATATATTTTTTTGAATGTCAATTTTATATGTGCAATAAAGTATTATTATTATTATTAATATCTATAGTATACAGAAACACAAATAGTCGGTGATAAAACACTCTAAATAAATTATTTTAAGTATTTTATTGTGTAAATATAGTATTAAAAAAATATATTGGTCTATATCTGCAAATCGGTATAACTTCGAATCGTGGTTTATCGGAGATAATTCGTTGGAAATGATTTCTCTTATCACCTGCATCAGTTTGTTTATCACCGTTAGCCAGAAAAGAAAAAATATTTTATTCTAATAGTTATATATAAATTATATTTGAATTAAGACTAATAGAAATGTCTAGTTTGAATTATAAATATTAGCTATTTTTTAAACAAATTAGAATTTTAAAAATATGTATGAACGCCATTGAGGTGGAGTATTTTTTTACTTAAAGCCATGTCGGTATTTCGGTCGGTCCGATTTCTCTTTTCTCCACTGGGGGAATGAATTATTTCCAGTTTTAGTAATAATGCTGATTGGGTTATAAAACTCGACATTTTCTTCTCTTATTCAGGCGAAAAGCGGAAAATGATGTATTGAAACATTAGATTTACTCTGCTCCTCCTGCTATATCTGAAATAAAGCGAGAATAAAATATAGTAGTAGTGTATTTTTGGTTGCAAATAGCCCATATATTACATTCCATGTGGCTTCTTGCAAAAGCTAATACCTCGAAATAAGCAGAAAATCTGACCTATTTATAGATTTTATTAAGCACTGTGAAAAATCCTCTAACGATACATCAAATTTTTACAGTTGGTGGCTCAATGAGCCTTGGCGTTTCTTACCACGTGGCGTATTCCAGCGCATACTTTCCTTTGCATTCCAACCCAGCAAGCCATCCAACATGTGGAAGGTTCGAGAAGTACTCACCCGTGGCATTCTACTAACTCATTCACTCGCTACCTCCGTAGATTATCTTTGCGTCATGCAGGGATTACTTGATGATTCGTAAATACACAGATTTTCTTTTAATAACAGTTACAGTACGGTCAAAAAGTCGTGGCTGCCTTGAAGTTAGGCTTCTGAACTTTTGCCCATTGTACACTTGGATAGAGTAACAAAAATTAAGAAAAAAATGCTACAAACAAATCAATGCAGCCATCATCAGCAAACGTCAGTGCGACCACGTCTCATCAGCCGTTCTGTACTATAGCTTAAAGATATCGTCGTCTATAACTTGCCACTACAATAACAGATAAGTATGTGCAATTAAAATGATTTAATTATATTTATTACCATATTTTGGTTTGTCGACATTTTACCCACAACTAATAGTTAAAGTGATATGAACGATATTAGACACAATAAAAGTTTAACTTCTAATTAAATTATCATTATAAGACATTAAGTTATTTTTTAGGCTAGTCGTGGAGCAGGGGCACAAGCGTGCGACTGGTTGTGTTCGATTCCCACTTAAGGAGATAAAAATATTTAAAACTTTCCTTTCCTCGCTCAGGTAACTAGGTGGCGTTGAGTTTTGCCACTCAAAACGCAGTGCCTCCAGAATTCGGCGAACAGAAGTGTCTTACTGGGAACGGAGAGTCTTGATACTTCCTTTCCTACCCTACTATATATAGGTATACGGGATACAGCGTGAAGGTAAAAAAAAGTTGTTTTTACTTTGCCACAATTTAATTTCTTGGTTTTCGTGCTCTGCAAATGGTTATTTTATCAGCCCGTAATTCAAAAACACCATCAAATTTGATAAAAAAGAACATTTTACAAAATAACAATATTATTCATATATTTTGTGTTCATATACCAATCTACACTAGGAACTCTATGAAACAGTAGAAAATCTGTCTGTACGTTAACTATTTTTACTTTTTGTAAATAGAAGTACTTAGCATGCAGACGAAGTTGCTAAGATTAGTATAGAATAATGAAGAAAATTTTGTCGTCTCTCACTTTTATACTTTAAATGTCTGTTATTTCCTTTTTATTATTTGATGTAGGGTGCATTAATTACTCTATGTAATTGTGAATAATATGCCATTAAAAAGATAGAGATGTTAAAAAACCAATTACATACTTATCATTAAGTGAAGGTGAAACTTAACGTGCCTAACATACAGAAATATACGCAAACGTATTTCTGAAATACAAACATTAAAAAATGGAATATTCATTCAAATTATAATGCTAAAGTATGTTCATAGTAAACCTGATGATAATACTTACGCCAAATGAACAGGTATTATGTTTTCTTGTGATAGATAAGAGTAAATATACACTTATATATTCTTATGTGTTTATCTTCTTTTAAAATTGACAACTGTAGGTAACCACTCA